>CM034535.1:56029485-56099485 GCA_020002185.1 Paraescarpia echinospica
GATTGCCGTGTATTCGATTGGCTTAAACAACTGCGATAACCGTGTTTCATTAACGAACAGGTATCGTCATCATCATTATATGATTAGAGCCTATTGCGCGGTGCTCACACACCCGTAAGCTCACGACCTCTGGCGCGGTGTTCGCTCACCCCTAAGTCGTACTACCATCGTCATCCCACGAGCCACTGGCGTGGTCGTATTGACCCCTAAGCTCACGACCTCTGACGCGGTGTTCGTTCACCCGCAAGTCTTGATGTTCGCTTAATAAAACACGGTTTCATGTTATACGCTTGTATCTTTTCTCAATAAAACACGCGTGCACTCGTATACTCTTGTGTTTCGTTGGTTCTTTCATACACGCGCATTCATACACATACCTCGCAGGAGGCACTACCTCCATACCCGCCCACGCACAATAGGCACAACCTCCATATCCACCCCCACCCGCCCGCCTGCCCGCCCGTCCTAACCACCCAAGTCGCTAGGTGGCGCTACGGACGCTTAGGTGCTGCACTTCTTTCCGCCAGGGGCGCGCTACATACGGTCACGTGACTACTCACTTTGCCCAGGGGGGCGGCCGTCGAAACCTCCCTAGTATCGCTCAAAAATGACCAAAAACCGCCGCAGGATACCCCTCCAGATGGCCTTATACACTACTTACGTTATTATAAGCTACAACGTTAGAGACTCGTGCGAAAATGAAGCACATAATTATTGTAACACTGCGTAATTTTGCCTATGTTGCTTGTGGACATCAACGTAAATTATAATCGAGCTAGCGTATATGTACGCGGGTAGGTTCACGTTTTCCTCATAGACGGCTTGCACTTCGAGTGCCAAACTTTCAGGGATTAATCTGCGACCCATAGAAGAGGATGTAATGACTATGTCTTAAAATATACCCCTTATGTGTCAAGACTCTCACCTTTTATGGGGTAAATCAGTTGCTCGGAACATCAATCGTAATGAGCGCGTAATACGTAAAACGTAACCCAACAACAGCAGGACTTCTGGAAAACGTCATACACCTGGCAACGTGCAGTAGACGCAGACACAATAATGATTATGTCTACCCTCTAGCCAATAGCATAGCAATACGAATATTATTTGATAATTCGACACAATTTCGTCTAAGGCCTATCGATGGAGGTGAACTTCACATTCTCTCGGACCTTCATCATTTTGAACAAACAACGAGTACCTGCCTTACGCGATGTTTACTGTATGTGGATAGACAAGTTCACATTTGAAATGGCGTAGGGCCTAAGGGATCATCTCAGAAATATCAGACAAAATTACTTCCGTTTGGGGAGAGGGTTTGGCGTCGGACATCAATATGTTACGCTTTTGATTGATAATGTTAATATTGATATAATCATATCATTGTCTTCCAAACTTTCGACTGACGGATGGGGGAGTTGGGGGGGGGGGGGGGCTAAGGCAACATTAAAGTAATTTCGTTTGATATAGGACAGCAACGTTTTGAGATGATCCCCAAAGAACGTGCAATCGATGTCGTGAGTATCCGCTAAAATACACTGAATTAAAAATGGCTTTGTGTGGGCGAGTGGTTAAAGTACCGGACTGCTACTTTTTTGTTTCGGATTCAGATCCATTCAGAATGCTTTGTTTATGTTCTTTTAAGTTAAGACACTTTTTATTTTATATAATACTAATTCGTAATTTAATTTCGTCATCGAAAACATACATATTATATCAATACTCCGAAGGATAGACTCGGTATGTGTCGAATAATATTCAAAATGCACATTCTATATGTCAGACTCTTAATTCCCAGCGAAAGTTTTCAAATACGTATAACCCACCGGTGTCAGATATATATATAATTTCATTCTATTTTAAAACAATATTCACACTGTTAGAATTATCACAATCATCAGATACGATGCAACTAAACAGGATGGCGTGTTTACAAATTAGGTGACCTCTGACCAGTTTGGCTTTATTTTTGTTAAAGATAAACTATTGGCAAAACAAATGGCGTTCTGGTGTAAACTTTTAAAGTTCATGACCAGACTTGAAGAATTAAGGCGTATGAGTGGTTTATATCAGCTACATACGATGATTCTAGCACACTTTTCAGGTTATTTCAAATATTACCTTCATATCTACAAAATTACAAACCGTACTCATAAAATGATTGCATTGCGCATACGTATATCTGGCTCAAAAGCCTCGACAAATAAAAAGAATCAAAGTTACTTCAAATTTCTAAAGATTTTAATAGCCAACATAGAAACATGCAGCTCATATTAAGTTAATTTTAGACAATGTAACACTAACATTAGTATGTACGTGTGAAATTGAGTGTGATTCAAGACACTGTTTCGGCTATTGTCGCAACACGTGTTGCTTTGGCTCGGTACATGAGTCTATGAGGCAGTTTCGCAATACCCATGTTCAATGTAATTAAAAGTGCCTAGATTATGTTTTCCTTGAGGTTGCCGCCACGCCTCTCTCCCCTTGATCGTGCGAATGCCAGTTATTATTAGGGAGGTCGGATCAAACTTTTGTTTCGTAATAAATCACAAGAATTTTGTTTATTTTCCCCTGATAATAGTCACTAATAGAAGTGAAATGCTGCTTGTTCCATGTACATAAATGAAATATTAAGGAAACTGCAGTTTTGTAAAGTTTCAAATTTCATGATTTTGTATATTAATCACAAGAACAATTTTTCTAAAATATTTTCCCACACAGTGGTCACTATAAGAAGTACAATGCTATTCATGTCATGTAGCCAAGTACAAAATTAAGGAAACTACAATTTTGGAAAGTTCAAAATTTCATGAATTTTTCCGAGCGTTTTCTGACGGATCCCATTTTGTACATCAATCACAAGAAAATTACTTTTTATCGTCTTGAGTCTTGCCATCTACAAAGAAGGCCAATACAAAATTACATGTAACAATAAATACACACATAAAAAAGTAAATACATACATCATGCATTACAATACCATTAAATCATGAACATGACACAGCAACTGAGCAAAAAATGATCAGTGTGGTTCTATATTCATAACATTAAACAACTGTATGGCGTTATAACCATATGAAAGGCATTGTTGATTGGGATGTGGATTAAAACCACACAGTAACAATAATGGTCCCTGATTACACAACACTTGTTATATTGGGCAAAGCCCATAACTACAATGATTAACAAACCATTTAACTTGTAATACGCTGTGGTTAAACCCATTGTCATCATCAACAATAGGGCCTACTATTATACTTATTTTAATACTTTAATATATACTATAAGAAGTAATGTTTATTTAATGTACATTATTTAATGTATACTTTATAGTGACAAATGAAAATATATAATTTTATTCTGTAATTTTAAACATAAAAAGAAAACTGGTATAATACATATTAAATACATAAATAGTAGGCCCTATATGAAAATAATTTATAACGATACGAAATAATTTATCAACAATATACTATTATCATACTCAGAACTCAAGAATAGTTTTAAATAAAATTGTTACCATCAAAGAATACCCCAGTAATGACATACAGAATGAAAGTAAGTCGTGTGTAATACATTTTTTTAACCAATAATAATACAATAAATGAATTGAAACATAAATTATCATAATTTGTAATAATGTAATCAACACATTAGTTATATGCTAAATAGCTCAAAAATAGTATAAAATAATATCAACAATATCAATAAATAGACTAATATTAATATAAACATAAATCAATTACATTAAACATGGCAGCAATGAACTACATAGGTGCAGTGAGAGGTACTTGGCAGTATTTATCAAAATAGCCTCGATTATCCAGGCGCCGTGAGGTGGCAACATTGTCTCATCATAACGGCCTGGATTATTAAGCTCCAGCCAATGTTACCAGTAGGGGGCTTTACCCCAGATTCAGGTAGAGGCGATGATTAGCTCTCAGGCCAACAATGAAATAACAAATTAAATAAGGATACACTTTTATCAGATAATACTATACTATAACAACTATGCAACATTAAAGTTATATTAAAACATGTCACACACAAAATAAACCGACATTAAACTTTTTACGTAGTTTAATGTCTTTTAATCACATGCATATTCACTAGGTGGCAGCTCTCATGGCAGCTCTCATGGTAGTCCAAAAGTATTGGACTCTCGATAAGCCAAAAGGCTTCCTTGTCCACCTGCCATCCAGAGTAATTTTCTGGATGGCAATCTTGTTAAATCTGTTAAATAACATTCAAAAGGGCCATCGCCATTCAGAGCCAGTCTATCGTTCTGGCGAAATCACGCAGCCAGGCGAGAATCGATTAAGCGAGACTATGATCAAAGTCACCCGCTGTCGATCACGTACGTCGCTATCCGACTGCATTGTATACCACGATGCACTGCGCGCGCCGCGCGCCGGGAAAATGGCGATGTCTTTTGAGACAAGGGTTCCATAAACGGACATCGTGCATTTTTTTGCTATCAATTAGTCAATCAATCAATCAATCAATCTTTATTTCAGACAAAAAAGCATACATGTAATATGCACTATTTCCATAGTAAAAAAGTAAAAATAAAAAGTATATTATAGTGTATATATTGCACTAATCGACTTCCTGCGCAATACAGAGGTCGTATAAACATCACTGTGTATAATACTCTCAACAATGTTGTTCGTCGATGCAGATATTCTGCTCATAAAACTGTACATGCATTTTCTAAATCTAGTATTGCAACAGTCCGTGTCAGAACTAACAAACATTAGGCTAGCACTACACCTCATAGATAGGCAGTGCATAATTCTAAATGCATTGTTATAGGAAACAATAAAGTGTTGCATAGCGGCTTTTCTATAATTAGCCCATAAGGAACATAAATACACATTACTACAATAGGATGTGAACAGTTTGTTCTTCACCTTCACTGAACAAAAGTGAAATTTCCTGAGTAGAATATTGCTTCTGCCGTACAAACTCCTTTCTTTGGATTTCATATCCGTTTCATCCGACAGATCATTACAGATTATATGGCCAAGATATTTGTATGCCTTCGTTGTATTCAGAACTGCATCACCAAGCTTAAGATCTACTTCAAAACTGGTTTGTCTTGTGTCAAAAAACATTATCTGCGACTTTACTCTGTTAAACAATATGTCGTTGTCACATCCATAATTGTATGATACATCTAGCAGTCTTTGCAACCCCTTAGCCGATGGAGCCAGTAGTACAATGTCATCAGCATACATGAGATGATTAACAGTTGTATCACCACAATAGCATCCGATGGGTAGTTTCATCAGTAGCAAACTCAAATCATTCATGTATAAATTAAATAAGAAAGGAGATAGCATACCCCCTTGTTTAACTCTGTTAGTCACAGAGAAGAAGTTGGAAAATACCGAACCCTATTTAACACACATAGTCTGATTACAATACCACTGACATAACACATTTAACACACATAGTCTGATTACAATACCACTGACATAACACATTTAACACACATAGTCTGATTACAGTACCACTGACATAACACATTTAATACACATAGTCTGATTACAATACCACTGACATAACACATTTAATACACATAGTCTGATTACAATACCACTGACATAACACATTTAACACACATAGTCTGATTACAGTACCACTGACATAACACATTTAACACACATAGTCTGATTACAATACCACTGACATAACACATTTAACACACATAGTCTGATTACAGTACCACTGACATAACACATTTAACACACATAGTCTGATTACAATACCACTGACATAACACATTTAACACACATAGTCTGATTACAATACCACTGACATAACACATTTAACACACATAGTCTGATTACACTACCACTGACATAACACATTTAACACACATAGTCTGATTACAGTACCACTGACATAACACATTTAACACACATAGTCTGATTACAGTACCACTGACATAACACATTTAACACACATAGTCTGATTACAGTACCACTGACATAACACATTTAACACACATAGTCTGATTACAATACGACTGACATAACACTTTAATTAAATATTTAGACACTCCAAGCTTAAGTAGCTTCGTAAATAATGTTGTGTGATTCACCCTGTCAAATGCCTTGGAGGCATCAAGGAAGGCAACATACATGCATGACCCATGATTAGTGTAATATCGAAGGAGCTCCTTCAACACAAATACACACATTTCTGTCCCATGTTTGGGTTTGAACCCAAATTGGTTACTTGTAGTTCGTAGATGACTTTGCATCCGATTATACAGTATTTTTTCCACTATTTTTGTGAATACATTAGACAGACATATCGGTCTATAGTTATCTCTGTCGCTGACACGTTTATTTTTATCCTTAATAATGGGAACAATGACAGATTTTTGCATATTTCCCGGTACGTAACCGTGTGTAAGTATAGCCGACATCAATATAGCCAATAAAACTGGCAGCTGTCGATCTGCCCACTTCATGTGCTCGCTAGTAATGCCGTCTAAACCAGGTGACTTATTGTAAGATAAATCTTTGATAATTTCACTAATTTCATTAACAGTCACCCTCATACCTTGGTCAAAGACAGCATGCTCCTGACACAGATCAGCAAGAAATTCCTTGCTGCAACTTCCTCTAACTACATTAAAAATTTGACTGTAGTGTTCTTGCCACATTCCACTTATGTTTTGGCTGCCATGTACATCACCCACAGTGTTTGGTAATTTAACATTACTGTTTGTGGAGTTTTTGATTTCCCTCCAGAAATCTCTATCGTTTTTTCCACTCATTTTCTCAGCAATTTTATCCGCAATAATGGAATTCTTTTTGTTCTTGCAAACTCTAAGTGCATGTTTGAATTTGGACCTAGCCTGCCGCATAACGTCATAAACAGCACCCGTTCTGGGTTTGCCAATGTCCTTCCACAAAAGATATGCATCTCTAGCTGCCATGTGTAAATCCTTTACATGGTCGTTCCAACCAGGTGTAAACGGTTTCCTCTTTCCAGATACTTGCTTTAACATTTTTTCACCTGATTTGGATAATGCAGTAATGATCTCATCATAAAATGTGTCGATGTCAGCAGTATGGCTATGATTATGACAGTTCGCGTTAGAACATTTAATCCCTTCAGGGAAGGTAATATTACACAAACCCTCACACGTACATCTTGCATAGTATTCTATTTCACTGGATGAGAGATTATCCCACTGTATACGCTGATTTGATTCATTTATCGTACTACCCTCATTTTCAGGCAGCTTACTGAGTGTAATTGTATATAACACTGGATGATGATCAGACAGTAAGCCATCATTGTAATCATGTTATCGTCGACACAATTTTTTACCCTTCTGCACATGCATTCCGCATCATTCGACTAAATAAATACTCACAAAACATCGTCAAACATAGGCCATTTTAAATCCATAATTACTATAACTTTTTATCGACGGATTACCATAATATTTTCAGATTCATTTTTCTTTGAATTTCCTCTTTCTTTCTAACTTTTTAATATGGACGTACTCGTTAACATAATCTCGCAAATTAGTTTGATAGGTGGGGCCTGTCAACGTGATCCAAGCGAAATAATGTATACGGGTTACTTGCAAATGTGATTCCCTCCGCAAAATGAGCTCCACTTCTGGAATATTTAATTCATCTTGTATTGTCCACTTTCACTTCTCCATCTGACTCAGTTCAGCTCCAGCTAGGTCCGTCCTGGAGTGGAACGTCATCACCGGATGAGTCACTGCTTTGTCCGGCACCTGCAACACTTTCACTTTCACTTACAACATATTCCTCATCAATATCTTATGTTTTCTAAGTCAGCTTCAGCATCTGGAATAATGGCCACCTGAATTGCAAGATATACACAAATAAGGTGTTTCCAATCAATATTATAGTTGCTGGAATTGCTAATTCCGTAATCACAATGTAGAGCGGTAGAATGTTGCATGCTGCCGGGGCGGTGATGGGTGAGCGTTCCCACAAACCCCAGACTACATGACAGGCGTGTCTGGGGTCAGCACACTGATAGTTTTCCCATTGGCGACCATGTTAACGTTTTGTCTGATTGTAAGAAAACGTGACCTAGAAACTATATTAAACTTCTCACCTGCCGTTGTCATCATCTCATTGACATGCTGGTTGAGTTTAGTCAAAATCTAATATTTCTAGCTCTTACAAAATGCCTGTATGTATGACACCCGTCAATATTTATAAATGGATGCAGGCAGTAATCCGGCTAAAGTGTCAACTAGCCAAATTGCTGCCAAATACCCTTCCGTTTAGTAAAATCAGCTAAAAAGACACCATTTTACTGTCAACAGCTTCTACAATCACATCTAGAAATCTGACTACTCAAATGCACTTATGTCAGAGCAAGTGAATATTGTAAAAAATCATTTCTCAAAAATATACTGCAACAGTGTACTGACCCCGTCTGTCATCAAGCGCGCCGCAGATCGCCGCAGTTCGACCGCGGACATTATGACGGCCGGTCCACTCACGTTGGCGTTAAAATAGAACGCGAATATTAATTGTATAACAAGGAAAACCACAAGGTATGTTTCAAATGTGTTGGTGTTAACGTAATTAGTTGTATTGATAATAACGTAATTACTAGTATTGGTGTTAACGTAGTTAGTTGTATTGATTTTAACATAATTGTGTTGTGTTAAAGGTACTCAACCAATTCGATTGTTTTGCTCCTCGCGTTTCTTAGTAATTTCACAAAAACAGAGGCATCAAGTACTCCCCAATAATATCTTAGTTCGTTTATGCATACACGTTAGTTCGTTTTTTTAATTAATAGAAAAACTGCGAACTCTTGTTTTTGGTAAAAAACGGATCCGTTTTTTTTGCTTCGATTTTACTTGAGTATAGACATTGAACTTTGCGTGGAATCGCGTTCTTGTCTTCTCGTGATCGCGAATTATGGGCGATATTGACCTTTGACCCCACCCTTTGGCGCCGTTGATGTTATGGAATACCGAGTTCAGGCAATGAGTGGACGTCCACGAACATATGCCACCGACACGGCAACATAGGCTAAACAGACAAAGACAGTATCCACGTATAAAGGTGTATTTCTATTTGGGAAAGACTATGGAACGAAACAAAGTAAACAGAACGAGTTGGGGACAGTGCCAGTGGACTGTGGCCGTGGCCCGTGCCGTGGGGTCAGTCACAACGTCAACGTCAACAGATGCAGCGTTCGCAAAGGTTCTTCCAGACAGGTTAGTAAATTCGAATTATTCAGCTATAATCACACATATTTAGGCGTATGAGTGAGTATACATATTAATGTTGTTTGTACTAAATGTATTTGATTGCTAACAGTACGACGCTATGGCATATACCTATGTCAATGATAATATGACTATAATTATTATGTCTATGTCGTATATGGTAGTAGGCTAGTAGCCTAAGTAGGCTTGGCATAATAGTAATAGTAATAGTGTAAATAAATGCATTATACATTATCCGTAACAACTATACTTATTGAACTAATAGTAATAGATTGAACAAAAACAACATGTACATAATTTACTAATAAAAATATTGTAATGGTAATTTAACTAATCTATTACTTTTATATTAAAAATTACTATTATTGGACATTTCAAATTTTTATTTGAATTCAATTGTAATTGTATGTAGTCTTGGTATTTAATTATTTACAAGGAATAATATTCCAGTAATTTCACCAGGTATTTTGATTGCCCCTTCTGTGAATTTGTGTTATGTTCAGAAAACCAGCGCCCCTCAATACTGTGAAAGGCGTGAAAATTAATACCCATAACATGTATAGATATGTATATATTGCATTTGACCGTTGGCATTGGTTGCATTGCAACTTTTGCTAGTACATTAAAATGATTATTGTTAGAAACAATCAGTGCTGACTATTAATACATGTACTATATTTTTAGAACTCGAGGTGTGTCAACACCACATGCAGATGTATTCGTCAAAGCTCTTAACCTTCAGGTAAACGAGTGTTGTCAAATGTGGTACACATTACTCTGTCACCAAGCCTTTTATCAAAATAATAAATACAAGTAATAAACAAATATGTCATAGGCGGATCCAGGCGGGCCTGGGGGCACGTGCCCCCCTAGACCTTAGGAATTTGGCGTGTCTGCAGACCTTTTTTATAATGGGCCCACGCGACAGTGTCCCCCCAGACCGTTTGAAATGTGCCCCAATTTAGATGATTATAAACTGAAGTTATGATGTTTTCCGATATCACCATTCCAGCCGAGCGGCTGAAGTTATGGCGGCGCGATAGTGACAAAATTTAGACTACACCATTTGATTCGGCCGCCAGTGGAGGTTCTGTGCCCCCCAGACTCGATTTCTGGATCCGCCCGTGTATGTGATAGTTTTGTTTGTCTGCATGACGATTTTGCAGTATTGGGTGTCCATGTTAAATTGCACATTGTTATTAGAAATGCATGTGAATTAAAGCAAAGACAATGTAAAGTAAAAACATTTTATTGAAACTATTTGATGAGATTGACTACAAAATAATGAAAAGCACAATACAACTACGGATACAATCACTGCACTTGATGTGTATAATGTAATAATTGTTAATATCACATACACATCACATGCACATAAAATGCAAAGCAACAATAGAAACACAAATTTGGAAGAGGTTGACAAAATGTCAGGTACATATAAAAACAAACAGTTACTTTTGTGCAATGCAACAAGTCAACAACAGATATGGCCAGAATAACTCTCTGACGGTTATTTATTTCTCACCATATTATTGGATGAGTTATAACATGCAAATATTTACAAACAAATGTGAGCAATTTGAGGTCTTAAACCTTGCCCCGTTTACTTAGCCTATACATTCTAAGTAAAAGGCCCACATTATAAAGCACTGCATTAACAACATGGTAGATAATACATAAAAACCTCTCAAAAAGATGTTTCAAAAACATTTTTACAACTAAAACTACTACTTATAAAAACATACTAAAGAGAGTTGGGGCCGTTAAGGCCCACTTTATTTACCGCGCTAAAAATCCTGCGTACACTGTTACTGTCTGCCAGTAATGAGGGCTTTAAATATAACATAAAATGTAAACCAATGAGAAAAAATTACTTAGGAAGGTGTTTGGTTATACAAATGTAATATGTACATATCAAATAAAAATAACTATATTATGAATCATAACTGTTTTTTTAACAAAGAATCATAATTTATGATTATGTGTTAAAAACATCAATTATATAAAATTATAAAATGTTGTAGTTTATGCAATGCTTGGTATGTTTACAACTCTCAGATAATAGTGACTAGACTAGTCAGGGTCATCGCCATGTGACTGAGAATTACATGAACAGTCACTACCTCAGGGTTGAACGGTTTGCTGTATGAAGAGTAACTACTACAGACAGCTGAGGATATTTTTGTAAGAATAGTTTTCGCACATTAATTTCAGTGTGCCTGAATGCTTCCCACATAAGTCGAGATGGTGTTCGATTTAACAGGTCTGCCAGGGAGTAAAGTGTAAAACGCTTTGAGCAATCCTGAGGACTGGATACTACAACATATCAGAACTAACTTTGCTCAAGTGTTGTTTATAACATAATTAGTACAATGTGCACAGGTGTATAATCATCATGTGAAGTGTAAATTATTTGTGAAAATATAAACCAGTGATAAAAAAGGATAATTTAGAAACATTAAACGTGGCATGAAAAGTATATAATATAACAGTCTTCATGATACATATATAATTTAAACAAGTAAAATGCTGCTGTCAGTGTATCAACAGATTGTTATTGAAAGATGTGAAAAGGCTTTCAATACCATTACTTCATCACAAACTTGTGTTGTACATAATCTTTACCTGGTGTATGTTGCAAGAACTCAGCTGGCTGCCAATGACTATCAGCAACACAACGACAATGAAATAATGATAATTTATGTATTTTTTCACGAATACTACTAAAAGTTAAAGTTGAATTGAATACAAATACTGTGTATTATTGACTTTTGATAAATGTGTCGTCACATGTAAAATATCACACATGTCAGAGCCATGCTAATTGTCACTTTGTCTCCGGTATATGTAGATGCGGATGTACAGCAAAATGTTAGGAAGCTGGTATGCAGTACTATCGAAGACACACACATTCACACACACACACACACACACACACACACACACACACACACACACACAATATTATATATATATATATATATATGTGGAGAGCTTGTATTTAAATATATATATATATATGTGTGTGTGTGTGTGTGTGTGTGTGTGTGTGTGTGTGTGTGTGTGGTGTGTGTATTCATGGTGCTATATCACCTGCTCGTCCTCTGGCATACGGGATACTACAAGGCTCCGCGTTGTGTCCTCAGCTGTTCTCCATCTAATTAGCACCAGTTGCTAAGATTATACGCAAGTACAATTTGATGTGTAATTTCTACGTGGATAATATTCTATTTTACATTCCAGTGAAACCCCACCAAGAGGACATCGCTGCGGCTGTCGTGCGTATTGAAGATTGTGTAGCGGAGATCAGGACGTGGATGATAACAAACTTTTTAAGTTGAATGACTCAAAGACAGAAGTCATCTTTGTCGGCTCTGCGCAATAGCTAAACAAAATTGAGCTGCACACACTACGCATTGGTGACTGTTTGATCACGTAACTCAGAATGTACGAAATCTTGGTGTACAGTTCGATGCCGATATGATGATGATGGAGACGCACGTGACTGCTGTCTGTAGGTCTGCAGTTTTTCATATCCACAATATTGCAAGAATAAGACGTTGTCTAACACCTGTAGCGAGAGAACAAGTCATACATGCGTTCGTCACCATCAGACTTGACGTTGGCAATGCATTACTCCACCGACTGCTTGTGAAACAACTAGAACGGCTGCAAAGTACAGAACTGGGCGGCCCGCCTTGTCGACGGCGCCAAGAAGTTCTGTCATGTCACACCTCTATTGATGAAGCTGCACTGGCTGCCGATAGCAGTTAGAGTGTAAGATTCTACTCATGCATCGAGCACTGACTGGCTGTGCGCCACAGTATATCACCAGATGTGTGAACCGACGCCAGCCAACTTGATTGTTGCGCTCCAGTGAACACAATCATTAATGTGTAGTGTATTGTGTACCACGTGCAGCGCGTCGCTGGGGTGACATATAATTTTGCGTGTCAGCCCCAACACTATGGAACTTGCTACCGCAAAAGCTGACTGCAACAACAATGATTTGCACTGATTTTAAATAAAACCTTAGACCTATCTGTTTTCCCGAACATTCTGTACGGCGCCGTGAGCAACGATTGTTGGAACGGCGCAATATAAATGCCACGATTTGATTTGATGTGTGTGTATAAATTTAATATTTGAATACTTGTATTTAAATATTAAATATATATATATATATATACATATGTGTGTGTGTGTATTTAATATTTGAATACAAGCTCTCCATGTTTTAAAAATATAATACATATATACCAGAGCATAAAATTTGGCTAATGCATACCACAGTTTCCGTTGTTTTCAACACGAAAATATGATATTTTGAAAAAGTACTAACAATTTAAGAAAAATGTGAAAAACAATCTTTTTTGAGCTCACCTCTTTGAATGTACGTTTCGCGTTTCCGACCAATGTTCACTAGTGCCAATTTGTGAATTACTTAGCAGTGCCACCACAAATTTAGCTGTACCGGTGTATAATATTATATAGTACTAAAACGCCAAACGGCTTGGGGCCCGTTTTGGGCAAAGAGCACTAAAGGATGAATTTTTATTTTTACGACAAAAGTTAACCGGTCGACACAACTGGTGCCTCCATCTCACGATGGGTCGCATGGTGCCACAGAGTCGGCAAAGTTGGAATCGGAGTAGAGTTCGGAGGGTCGCCTAGATTAATCACGGAGTGGATCACATAATATAAAATCATCAAAGCCATTCAATGCTACCGAAAGGTCCACAATATCTGCTTAATTTCAAGCGTAGGCCCCACATCAACCAGTGTGCACTTGTGAATATAAATGTATCTGGCATCATTTGTTCAGCGGATATAACTAAATCTGTCGTCCTTACTCCTAATGGGAATTTTTGCAACAATTACAAGATAGAATAATTATATGAACCATCAAAGGGAGCTTACACAGTGAAGTCCGTTTTGAAACTGTTTCAAACCCCAGTCCAGCCCCATAACAGATATATATATAAAATTCATCCTAATAGGAATTTATGCAACACTTACTAGATAGAACAACCCAGATAGCACACCTACAGCGAGCCAACAGCGGCAAATTTGACACATAAACTTATGTGTATTGGTCTTATAACTTGAACATTTCAATAGTAAGCACCAAGCATTAATGATAAAATTGGCTTTACTCGAAACACATTCGTAAATTTCTTGGGATTATCTGGAATTTAGAAGTTCAAAACAATAAAAATAATATAGTAATATATCATTTAGGAACATAACAAATGTTAAACTGCTTTAAAAAGGGAATGTGCATCGTGTACCCCATCCAAATATTATAAACCAACATTAAATACAAAACAACTCCAATGCTTGTAACAAACAAATAATCAAATACATGAAAATCTAAAGCAAAGTTGCAATTAGCGTCCACTGATTCTTGTGACACATGACAATTCAAATATTTCATAAATAGGTTTCTTAATTATGATTGTCCAACAACTCTTTTCTGCTACATCCGGTTGCATTCTCCGTCCAGTGCTGTCTAACATTATTTCCGTAAGAGGCTGTATTTAAATGCTACCGAATACCGAATATCCTCTTGACGCTGTAGTCAGTGGCAATGTTGCCACTTCATTCTTTCTGATAGCATTTGGAATATTAACGTACACATATTTACTACTTCATCAATGCAGATACCGCATTGCACAATGCCTAATATATATATAGAATGTGTAAAATAGTAAACTTATTTTGTCTCACACTCAAGCCACATAAAATAATGTTACTTTACTGTTATAAAATAATTCCCGGTTTCTCACCAGCATGCGAATTTGAAAATAGGTGCTATAAGACTTTATTTTGTTTAATGTAATTAACCTCTGATTAAATATGCATGCAATAAATTCTACGCAATAAGTGAAAACTGCTACACCAGGCCAAAGGAATGTGCCTAGTATGGGTATGCTGGTTTAAGATACTGTCACCAGGCTAAAGGAATGTGCCTAGTGTGGGTACGCTGCTTTAAGAAATACACTCTTACTTACTTATGCCCTTCGTTCCATGCGGAGCACAGGCCGTCGACGACGACTCTCCAGCGTACACGAATTTGGGAGATATTTTCTATTTCTTTCCAGGTGCAGCCACTCCTTTCTACTTCTGCAGCCGTGTCCCTTTGCTTGTTTGGCCTTCTTCGCCTTCTTTTTCCTTGAGGATTCCACGTCAGAGACTGTCTTGTGATGTTTGTTGTTGGCTTTCTCAGAGTGTGTCCAATCCAACACTACTTTCTCCTCAGGATCTGATTGGCGACGGGTTCTTGGCTAGTCCTTTCCCATAGCTCCTCATTTCTAATTTTGTCTTGCCATTTTATGCGTAGAATTCTTTGCAGACATCGGTTATGGAAAGTCTAGATTTTGCCTAATGTTGTTTTTGTTATTCTCCATGTTTCAGAGCCATACACCAAAACTGCTTTTATTTTGGAGTTAAGAATCCTGATGCAACATCTACCTCTGTACAACCTTGTTTGTCTATCACGCTCCCTAAGTAAGTAAAGGAATTCACTTCCTCCAGGGACTCTCTGCTTGCTATAATTGGGTAGTCGTTCCTAGTGTGTATTGTAATGATCTTGGTTTTGCCTCTGTTGTTTTACAGACCTGTCTTTGCTGATGTTGATTCAAAAA
Organism: Paraescarpia echinospica; assembly: GCA_020002185.1. Classification (NCBI taxonomy): domain Eukaryota; kingdom Metazoa; phylum Annelida; class Polychaeta; order Sabellida; family Siboglinidae; genus Paraescarpia; species Paraescarpia echinospica. Next base: position 56,045,392 of record CM034535.1, read on the forward strand.
AAGTAATTTTGTCCTGGATCTGTTTGTGGGTGTGTGAAAGTAGTGCCAGGTCATCAGCCAAGTCCAAGTCCTCTAGTCGAGTCCATGATGTCCACTGAATGCCATTTCGTCTCCCGTCCGTGGTTGTCCTCATAATCCAGTCGATCATGAGGATGAACAGGAAAGGCGATAGCATGCATCCCTGCCGAATCCATCTTAACTTCGAAACTAACTGATAGTCGTCCTCCATGCACCACCTGGCACGACATTCCTTGATAGATGCTCTGGTTCACGGAGATTAACTTTTCTGGAATGCCACAATTTCTCATCATATTCCAGAGTGTCTGCCTGTCCACACTGTCAAATGTTTTCTCATAGTCAATTAAATTGACACACAGTGGCGAGTTCCATTCCAACAATTGTTCTAATATGATGCGCAGATTAGCGATATGATCTGTGCAAGATATATCCTGTCGGAAACCTGCCTGGTGTCCTCGGAGCTTTGCATCAGCTGCTTCTTTCATCATATTTTCTATCTTTGCGTTGAAGTCGACCATGAGAATTGTAATGCCCTTCGGTTCTTGCTCGTCAAGTACATTGTGTAGTCTGTTGTAGAAGTCGTCTTTCCTTTCCTTGTCCGCGTCATTTGTGGGAGCATAGCACTGTATCACGTTAATCGTTATATTCTTTTTCGTCATGAATTTGGCAGTAATCATTCTCGAGTGGATCGCGTCCAAGCTAATGAGTGCTCTCTGTACCTCCCTAGACTCCATTAAGGCAATGCCCTCAATGTGCAGAGCATCCTCGTTGTCATGTCCCGAGTACAGCACCATCTCTCCTGTTTAAGTTTCACTTGGCCAGACTGTAACCATCTGGTCTCAAACAGTCAAAGCAGGTATATCTTGTAGTTCTTGATCTCTATTGCTACCTTAGTTGCTTTCCCTGCTTCATACATTGTTCTGACGTTCCAGCTAGCAATCTTTGGTGGTTTTCTGGATTTTCAATAGGGCAGTCGGTCGTACAGCTTCATCTAGACTTTCACTGTACTGCGTCATATTGCTTCTGTTTGAAGGCCCAACCTCTCCCAAGCCATGTTGCTATCTTTAGTTTGTCTTAAAAGTTTCTGTAACAGTTTTTCTTTTACAGTTGGGGTTGTTGGCCCCAAACACACATCTTAGTCTCGAGGAGAGGGTGGTCCCTATTTGTTTGCCTCTACCTTTCGACTTGTCCAGTTTGGGTATCCCGTCAGGAGCCAAAGCTCCAGCTGGCTTAGCTCTCCGTGTCATTGAGACACACAAGCCATCTCACCGCAGCAAGGTTTGGACCATGAGACAGAAGAAATACACTCAGTAGACATCTAAGATGTGTTTAAGTTGTTGATTGTTGACGATACATGGCTTTGATAGTCGGTAACACCTCCACCTGGGTCAACGTACACACATTTACTAAAAAAAATCGCACCCCTCATTGATTTGTTGATAAACTTTTGACGAGAAAGCAGGAATTGTTTTAATATGGCATAAAAGTTAAATAAATGGCAGAAAGTATGTGGCCTGTGAGCCATAAACCCAGGGACAATCATCACCAGGCCCGTAGCCAGCTTTTCACAATGAGGTTTTCACATTTTACCAATTCAGACTCCAGGGGCGCCACAAGTTCATGTGGGGTTATATTTTTTCACAATGCAGAGGGCCCCACATGTTCGCGGGGGGCTCACAATACAGAAGGTTGCATTTTTAACGGGAAGAACAATGAAGTGGGTGTGTGATTGGTGGACCATGTGGTTTCGTCTTATATTCTTTCATCTTATATACAAACACCACATTAGCATCCCCAGCAGGTCCATAACTAGGTCGTTTTGGGGGTGCGTTTTAAAACAAAGTGGGACTCATATGTGGTCTGTGGAGATTGGTTCCATTTTGTTACCTCATTAAGCCTAATTTACACCCAAGTGTATTCATAAAAGCCAACACGCAGTGATAGTATGTTATTAATATAACTGAATTTTTTACTCGAACCCCTTCGCCGTGTGTGCAATTGTTTTGAATATGTTCATATTAATATAATAAACGAGGCACCGAGGAATGTGGGTGTGTCCAAGTTATTTTTCAGAATAAACAGTTAAAAGTGACATTTACAATCTGGTTTTCACTCAATTAATACATTATATTTATTTGATCTGATGTGCAAAAGTTCCATAATTTATCATAAACACAATTAAGTTAGTAAATTAACAAACCTTTATAAAACATGCCCGGTAAATAGAAGAATAGAAAAATTACTGTCCTCTTGTGGAATTTGAAGTAAATTCTGGATGTCAAACAGTCAAGCACCATATCCTGTACACCACACTGACTACAGGGAACACAAACTGTATTTTACAACTATATGGAACACAAAATGGACATAATAATTGATAATAAAGGCCCTTCACACATTCTTGCCTCCTCATCAGCGATAAGGCTCCCCTTTCTTAGATCTGCAAACATGCAACTAGCAACCACAGTATTTCGGCAACCAATCAGCCACACAATTACACGATTTCTCATCAGCACGCGCATTTTAAAATAGGTGAGGCTAAACTTTATTTTGTACTGGTTAAATATAATTATTCATTGAAATTCGCGTCTCAACTCAATAGCTCAAAATTATGATTTGTGTTAAGCTAGATGTGTTTGTCTACCGGGTTTGCAGCTTGTAAGAAATGCACTCGCTACACATCTTAAGTTGTTGATTGTTAAGAATAGCCTCTTTGACAGACGGTAGTTACCTTAGTCAGTATACAAAAAATAAAAAGCCGCACTTTTCGTTCACTTTTTAACAGAGTTCTGATGAGAAATAATGAATGAATTATTTTGTATGGTTTAATTTATGTGCTCATATACAATTAATGGTTCACATTTTAAAGATGCAGTTGTGAGGGGGGTTCACAAAAAGGGGGGTTCACGTGAACCCCCCCCCCCCCGGCTACAGGACCCAGTCAAGCCTCTTAAGCCCCTGAGCCAAAGGCGCTTTGGTCTTTCTTTGAATAGCCATATCATTGTAACCCTAGGCGTCGGAACCGGGAGGGTTGGGGCTGAGCCCCGTATATTTCATGTGGGTGCTGTAGAAATGATTAACCCCCCGATATTTAAAGCATCAAGGCGCTTTTTTGGTGAGCAATTTGAGGTTTTTTTGGGAGCCGTAAGGTGGGTTTTTGGTGAGCCTGCCAGGTGCAGTTGGAGGTTTGTAACAATGTAACTACTACAGATTATAAAATATTTCAACTACCTTTTACCTTTAAGTAGTTTAATTCTAGCTTAATTTAAAGTCATATATTGTATATGTATTGTACCAGTGCAATAGGAATACTATTTATAAGTTTATAACTTCTTGCTTTTCCCTTCAACATGTTCATATTGTTCAATGTATGCTTAACTATATTTTTCATTGTTCAATTCTTTATGGTGGTTTAGCTTACAAATGTGCATTTTTACACCATATTTGAAAATGTATTTTGATTATGTTGAATAAATTAAATTCATGCATTCATTCATTGTAATAAATATCATGTGCATGTCTCGTGACTGTATACGTAATGAGTCTCATGATTGTGTCACACATGACTGCCCGAGGGGAGAGGGTTGACAGTCGTACTGTGTCGAGTGAGTGGAATAGACTCCCATTGTATGCCGTAATTTATAAGAGTTCTTAAAATACAACAGGAGTGTAATACATGTCCGTAGCCTAAATAGACATTCTCTTGTAACGTTGTAGTTCTGAGGAATTCGTTCGCTGTCTTTAACCCTATACCTATCACCGGCACAGAGGCGACAGTCTCTGATAAGACATGGTCTATAGCTGTCCGGTGTCTACTGTCTACCTTGCAGGAAGCTTCATGTCGGACTACACTGTGTCCAGCTTCTTGCACAGACGTAGGCCTAACGTTTTTGTAATGGTAATAAATTAATTCACTTGGTATTGACAGTGTCATTATGGAATGTGAGAAAACAAATATCATGTAAAACGTTTTTTAAAGAGTTAGAGCTAAATTTGGAAACAAATTAGAAATATACGAAGCCTAACTTTCGCAATATTTGAAGCTACGTGGGGAACAAACTTATAAACATACCAACTAAAATTGAGGTACCAGTGATGCAGGACCATACAGTAGATGCAGGTAGAACGAAAATATACCAGGTTTATTATATTTTAACATGATAACTGGGTCAGTAAAGTCCATACCAACACACAAATTACACGATTTCTTGAAGCATCATGGACATTTTTTAGAGTCTACCAACTAAAATTGGTTTGAGGAGGTACCATATATGTATGGCAATACAAACAGATACAGGTAAAAGGATGATATGCCATGTTTAATACAATATTTTAACATGAATGCAGGGCAGTGAGGGAGGGGGTTGTTGATAGGAAGCAGTGGAGGGAGGGGGTTGTTGACAGGGAACAGTGGAGGGAGGGGGCTGTTGATAGGAAGCAGTGGAGGGAGGGGGTTGTTGATAGGGACCAGTGGAGGGAGGGAGTTGTTGACAGGGAACAGTGGAGGGAGGGAGTTGTTGACAGGGAACAGTGGAGGGAGGGGTTTGTTGACAGGGAACAGTGGAGGGAGGGGGTTGTTGATAGGGAGCAATGGAGGGCAAGTACAGCCAGAGCAGTGCAGCTGTATAGAAACTAGACTTGCCGCCTGTACGAGAGAACCAGAGGGAAGAACACAACGACAAGGTCTCAAGAAGTACGCCTAAAAGAACAGTGTATTTCCAGGACATCATGTTTTATTACTGCCAATACATTAAAAAGGAACACATATTGGAAGTAAATATCTTCTACCAATAATCAGTAACATAATTTGTGTATTATCACCGAATTATTCTAATACATGTATCAGTTTGTGAACCAGGGAAATGTACTGACAATCATCAGGTTTTTTAGTCAACTATACAATCCAACATACCAGCACACAACACAGGTATGCGGACTGAGCTTACGGTGACATTTTCACACTGTATGTATCAAGCCAACAACCACAGACTTCCCACATTTTGTATAAATACTATACATAAAAACAATTGTATTCCTGGCTATAGACATGTGGTGCATATTATACCATACGTTCGATAACTAATTTTCACTCCAGACATTCAACTACAATGTGGATCAATAATGGCATGTATTCATTGAATGAATCTGTATTGAAAAAAATGATTGCTAATATATATATATATATATATATATGTATTAATAATTAAAAAAAAGCATTACATCACTGGATTTTGTGCAATAAATACATTACACTACATACAGTACATAAGGAGAGACAATAAAAGTAAACAATAATTATACAATCAAAATACGACGAAAACAGTTGTTCACAGAGAACGGTTTCAACATTTCAGTTCCAGCTCAAAACGTTCAGAATCTCGTTGTATGGTGAGACATTCCTCTTTTCGTGCCAATATCAAGTTGTCCTCATCATCATCATGTGAGAAGATACTCTGTGTCACGAAAATCATAATCGGAGAATGGGTTTAATCCATTGGCTGATCCTCTGGCAATCTTTTACTTAACCGGCCCAAATTGTTAGTAACGTCCACCTACTAGACGTCGGAACGGGGGAAACTTGTTTTTTTTTGGCAGTTAGACATATGTTTAACCCCCAATATTTCAGCAGAGATGTGCAGTTGGGGATTTTGGGTGAGCATCAGCCCCCGATATTCACCGTGGTGTGTGGACCTTGAGGTAGTGATAAGAATGTAAGATGAAGGATACGAACCATACGATTAGGATCAGAAAGGAGAAAGTTACTTTGGGCCATTTAAGTAGAAGCTTAATGATTTTTAAGATCACCTGGAGCCAAAAAATTATCACGAAAGCCAGTGTCTGGATAGTCTTGAGAACGTCTTCGATGCCGTACTACAAACAAAACACAAAGTATATATATATTAATACGCTTACTCTGGATCATTGTGAATGCATCTCCTCCGAGGCGCCGAGGTCCACACGCCCCTTTCTGTGTTCGTTCACTATACTCGACTCTCGTGTACCATTTGGCGATGGCAAAAATGTGTTTGGAAAATCATATTTCAAAAACAGAACAAATTATAGCAATCAAATTCATGCTCTGTTTCATATTGCGTTATAGTGAAAATCTGTGTCAAGAATAATAATAGCAGGTCCATTGTCGTTTGTGTGTTAAATGACATGACATTATTAAACTATAATTTCTGTAATCCTTTATATTATATTTTGTAAACAAAAAAATGTTTGTCAGTAATTGAACAAATAAAGCCATTTGCAAAATAGCATTTATTAAAATGATTTAATACATTTTGATTATATTGTTTTCTTAAAGAAAATATTCATAATCTTAAGATAAGTATTTGTAATAACATTTGCTCTGTATGTAAATAAAATATTATATTAAAAATTTCATAATTAAGTATTACTGTAATCTAAGTTTTGTGAACTTACTGTGTAGATGATGCCGCAGATAAAGGTTCCCATCACAATTACACGGAACACCGAACTGTCGATTATCGTGGCTGAAGGATTAGACCCTGTAATTAAGAAATGTTAGCTGTAATTCCTTCACGATCCTGTGTGTCTGGCATGGTTGTTTAATTAAAATGGACACAGGTATATTATGTTCTTATTGGGACGGTATTCGGTCATTTTAGGACTGCTCAGAGCGCTTAACATTTCACCCCTGGCAGACTTGTTCGTTCGATCACCATAACGACTTCTCTGGGTGGGAAGCATTATGTGCTCAACTAGGTCGATATATATATATATTAATCATGAATACGTGTTAATAGTGTGCTCCATAAACTCTGTATTTTCTAGGCACAGTATTCACAGCCACACACATACATATACGTGTTTATGGTGAAATACTAGTGCTGTGGATAGACACAACAATGATTGATATAACTAATGTGACACATACCGCTAATATACTGGCAGATTCTGGGTGCCTTATGTAAAAGCTCAATTGAACCATATTATTTAATTTTCCAAAAACTGAATTGTCATGGAATGTGCCAACACCTGCAACATCTTCAGTAACATAAGTATCACATATATCATTCACATACAGCCCCTGTATTTTATTCATGAAGAACAATTTTGACTGAGTAACTTATTTAGAAGATAGTTCACTTACATCCCGGACACAATTGCTGACAATCTTTAGATGTTGGTGGATTGCAGACTCCGCTGCACTTCGCACATTCCTCAGTATCGTGATTCCGATACTCCCCCTGTCCACACGTGATCACCTGCAAATGACTAGGCAGTTTTAGAAACATCTAACTGCAAATCATCTTCCAAAAATGTTACAATGTAGTGCGCATTAAAGGGAAACGAAACACAGCCATTGTATACCATAATAGTTCAGTATGTGCTATATAAGTATGCATTGGTGGTGAGTCTGCTGACAGAAGTACAGTTTTTTTGGAGCTTTTCTGCGTCGCCTAGTGAATTATTGTGTGCAGCGGTGACTGACATTTCGCGACTCAAACAACTGACCGCCCAGTGCTGATAATGGCCAGATTAAAAAAAAATATTTAAAATATACCATGGCACTGTGACATTTACTGTAAATGATATGTTCTTATATTTGGACTATGGTACTAAGTTGTTCAAACATTTCATCCCCCTTTTAATGTATGATAACCGAGTTATAATAGGTAATTTTGGAGAGGTTGGAAACTCACGTTAATAGAGTTTAATGCACGTGCTTGCACATTCTGCAGAGTCAGTATCACCACTAGGCACACTGTCCAGCTGGAGACCATTCTTCTGAAAAAGACAACGTACATTCATACAATGTAGCTTATGACTAGACGGGCTAGAAATAACAATGATATGCTTAAGAGATAAATGCATGCTGCCTGACTATATGTATAAGTCTTTTGCATAACCGTGTACTAAGGACATAATGCAATGACGACACAATGACGACACGTTGTAGAACTATGGATAAGCCACTAACTACCATGTCCATCTGTCGTCATCTGGATATCTTGTGCTTTGTATTAAATATATTAAATTAATACATTCACGTAATAACCTATAACCTTTTTTCCAACAAAATATCCGAAAAATAAAAATAAAATACAGGCCCGTAGAATAGGGTGCGGTGTGTTCATACCCCCCCACTACCCGCTGAGGTGAACGGGTTCCTCTTGAGAGAAACCGGTTCTGCTGTTTTTTGTGTGAGCGTCAGTGAGTGTTGGTTGGTTGGTGGTACTGTTGGTGGTTTTGGTGAGCTTCAAGGTGGTACTGTTGGTGGTTTTGGTGAGCCTCGAGGTGGTACTGTTGGTGGTTTTGGTGAGCCTCAAGGTGGTACTGTTGGTGGTTTTGGTGAGCCTCAAGGGATGCAATTTGTGATCGAAAACGCACCCCAATAAATAAATAACCACGCCACGGGCCAGCAATATTCATGAATCAACCACCACAGTCCGTTGACTAAAATCTATTGCAGAAGTACGCCCCTACTGGATTCAGGGGCCAAACAATAAAATACCCACACATACCCCCGAACGTGGTTAATTCACTCAGTCTAGACCCCTACTGTAGTGTAACTTCACGTACGTGCAAAGCAACAAGTGCGTTATCACGGGAATCCACTTAACGCACAAAAAGGTGACATCTTATATAGCGCGACCTACAGGCCTTAGCCGTAGGACTGCTCAAAGGGCTTTACACTTAACTCCCTGGCAAACGGGTTCAAACGAACACCGTCTCGACATTTCTGTGAAGCGTTCAGCCACGCTGCAATTATATATCACTGCGCGAAGACTTCGTACACACAAATGTCCACTACTGTCTATAGCCAGTTACGTATTCATACAGCTGATTGAACTGGAGCACGGTGAAGTGAACGAACTGGTGAGCATAACATCAAGGGTAAATTGGGGTTAGTGCAACCAATGGTATGAAGAAGATGTGAAAGTCGGGATAATTACATTATTAGCTGATCAGTGATCATTTTCCACTGCGCACAACGGAAGTAAATCAGAAAGAAAACATAACTTACCGGTTAAGCAGGGACTATCGATTTATTCGAGTCTACTGTAACGTACATAAATGGAGAACTGACTCGGCTTGATCGTCACTAGTAGTTGAGATGCCCTGAGAACTAACTGCGTCATCACAGCGCCTGTAAAGTTTCGTTTCTCTGGGGGATTTTTACTCGCCATTCGAAAATATGAGGTCATCAAAGAACTGTGCAAAAAATCCCTGAACGAACGTGTAGCCTACTTGCACTGCCGCTTATTGACTGACATCCATTATCGTTGTGCCTATTTACGAGCACTCGACAAGTTCGGCGTAGCTATTATTATCAGCTCTGTGTCTGGTTGCTTGAACAACGCACTGAGAGTGTGTGTGCGTGTGTGCGTGCGTGCGTGCGTGCGTGCGTGTGTGCGTGCGTGTACGCGAGTGCGTGTCCGTGCGCATGCGTACGTATATGTCTATATTATGCTGTCGAGGCGCCGTCTGAGGCTGAGCCCCAGGGTTCTTAAGGTAATCACCCTGCTACCCATGTAAACGTGTTTCCCCGCTCTGTCAAGTGATATGTCCCATTAAAATATGCTACCCGAGGCTACGAGACCTGCCGTGGTGGCGCGCCGTTCACAAGGGGCGTTGTCCCTGGCTAACGATGTCGGCTAAACAGAGCTATAACGGCGGTACATTTTATAAAGTCGACACAAAGGTGTCAGTGACAAAGGTTTGACACGATACAATTTAATGGTAACGACCTTTATACAAAGGAGTAGGATGTACTTCATCACAGTGACGAATCCGAAGAATAAAAATGACAACAATTATCGCTGACTGCAAGTGCGACGCTTATGTTTGAAGCACCTCCGTAGACAAATCCTAAAATCCCCCATAGTAAGACCGCTAGATGACAATATATAGTAAGCGCGTGCAGGTAGGCCAAAGTACAGTCCGTCTGTGGCGAAAAATACACGTGCGAACCAGTGGTTGTGTGGTTATCCCTGGTCAACGTGAATGAAGAAACAAGTAACCAATTTGTCTGTCTGTCTGTTTGTATATGACTGTCTCTCCAGCTCTCACGCACACGCTGTTAAACACACGCGCGCACGCTCGCTCACACGCACTCTCTCTCTCTCACATATATACATGCGCGCGCACACGCACCCACACACCCACCCGCACACACACACACACACACACACACACACACACACACACAATCACAGTTCTTCATATCGGAAGAATGGAGGAAGATATTTCTTCTGGCTCGCTACGCCCACTTTTGGCTGACAACCCAGACATCAAGAAGATACATATAGAGATTTCGATAGATTGTGAGAGGACTAGAGAAAGAGACCGAAACATTGAGGGAGTGGACATGGGTCCTGGAAATTGCATAGCAAGTGCAGTGAAAATTGATATCGAAGAGCAGTATATCGAGGCCAACCTCAGCCCTGAGTATCAGGGGAAGAAGGCCAGCAAGGTTGGGAAAACATCGGGGTATCATACGCCCAGATTGTCCTTTCGTTACTCCATCGTATCCCTTCGATATGTGATCCGCCGTTGAACAAAGTTGATCAATCAGACAGAACATGGACGACGTCGCTGTCACCCTGTCAACATGACACCTAGACGTTTTTAGGATATACGTTGCCTCAGTTCTTTCCGATGTTAGTTGGTGTCCCAACGTTCATCCAGTCACCCCCTCATTGTAGAAGCTGTCGCCCGCAGGTGGCACCTCGCGGCTTCCAACACCTCATAATCATCCTAACGAGTGTCTGGCGACGAAGGCAGTTCCCGTCATCATTGTCCGCCCACCGCGTGCCACAGCAACTACCAGGTAGACCCCTTGCCTTCTCGCAGGCACACGTGGCCACAGGTAACCACACACGCCGGACCGTTTTAATAAAATCAAATTGCGACAGAGGCCGTCTCGTGTCGGCACAGCATATGGGTGGCAGTCAGTGGAACATTGTCGGGTGATTGCCCCGACGCCACGGGCACTGGGCGCACGCAACCGACAATTAGCAACATTACGCGGACGTCGCGTGCGGCTTTCGGAAGACAATTGATGAGTAGACAATCAAGACGATGGCTCTTCGTGGCGACAGTGTCAACTTGCAGGCGGTGCTTGTCTGGTTGAGTAGACACTCCCAGACGACACTAGCAGCAGGTTAAAGTTCACTGACATATCTGTCATTCTCATTTTGACTGTCTTTATTTCAGCTAAACGAACGGCCGTATTATGCTCTGTTAACGAATATTGATGTGTGATAGTGTTAAAAAAATATATAATTATAAATAATACGCTCCACTGTCGGTATAATATTATGTTGAAGAAGTTACTACCTAAGAATTAGTGTATATTCTTTTGCGAGCCGAGAGATAGAAGAGCCTACATCACGAATGTGTCCATGTTCTCGACGACTTGTCTCCATCTATGACCTATAGCTCTGTTGCCATTTCTACCCACTCTCTGGGCCTATTGTTAATAAAATCTGCCTTTTCCACACATCTCTTCGTGTTATCCCTCGACGCATTTTCGTGATCATCTTCTCCTTTTACCACCATCTCCTGTTTTATGTTATCTTTGATAGTATGTCGTCAGTCATTCTCTCAATGTGTCCTGTCCACGGTAGTGTGATCCCAACCTTCATGGTCTGATGTAACTTCATCACAATGATTCTCTTTTCGTGCCACTATCTCCGTTCTATCATCTTGTTTCGCTCTACGTTTACACGGACCCAGGTGTTCCTTGGTAGATGCTCGACCAGTCCTCGTGTGTCTGTCACATGCCTCCAACTGTTTCCATTTGAGTGTTTCTGCATAATACTGTTAACACGCAGCTAAGTACCCGAATACTGACAACTTCCTTGATCATATTTCGGTCTACTATAATGTAGGAACCCGTGGTTGTTACAGGAAAATATGTAAAAATAACATTGACAAGCTATCCGACAAAGACCATATTTATTATTCTAAGCAAATGCGAGTACGTGGCTGTAACAATATATCATACTGAGTGCTCCGTCGGCGTTGGCACCACAGCCGCAGCATGACACCGGCCCACTTCTAAAAAGGACGAGGCGGCGAACCCCTGATCCCGCTGCACAAATATCTGGAGATGACGAATGGAGCTATTGAATCAACATCTTCTGTTCATTCACGCGGAGATCGTGCTTTCTCCCATTAGCAATTCCTTCTACAGTTCATCTTTGCTGTATATGCCGCTACAGCCACAGCTAAGGATAAAGGATGATTTTATTTTCCCAACAGCATTAAACAAATACAAATGATGTATAATTATATACACACATACATATATTACATACATATACACACATACATGTGTTACATACATATACACACATACAAGTATTACATACATATACACACATACAAGTATTACATACATATACACACATACCGGCATACACAATAATATTGAAATGTGAAATGTACAATACAACTGAAAATATGCAATCAACAGAATACACTATACATTTTGCAACAAAAGAAAAGAAAACAGTTGCTGTGGGATGGGAGACTCCTGTTAAGTTCAAAACTGATCGCTATCATAGGAGCCACCAAAAAAACCCAACTAATATGGTATGCCTACATAACGGTACACAACTTGTTTGGATCGTTTTGGGTTACCATTGTCCTTGGACATGGACAATGATGAACAAAAAACTTGACAAACAACTAGACGGATGTTATATAAGAATGCTTCGAGCCGCATTTAGCATTCGCTGGCAACAGCATTTGACAAACATAGAACTATACAGTGGAATGTGTAAAGTCACTGATAAAATAAGAAGAAGACGATTGAGATTTGCCGGACACTGCAACAGACATAAGGATGAAATGGCATCTAAGGCCATGTTGTGGCAACCGACACATGGAAGATCCAAGGCAGGAAGACCAGCAGCAACTTACTTAAAGGAAGATGTGGGTCTAGTGACGGAGGAGCTAAAGACGGCAATGACACTCAGAGGGATCTGGAGACGGATGATTGAAGCCACTATTGTTCGAACCCAGTGGCCGACATGAGTATGGGTGTGTGTGGTTACCTTTTTTCTGATACGCAATTTGGGATTCCTGTTTCCCCACCTATAATTTCAATCGATAGAACCCGGGTTCGAACCCTGTGCTGCCGTTTCGAACCTTGGGCAAATTCGTTCACTCTACTTTGCTCCAGTTCACTCTGCTGACGACAGAGATGGATATTGTGTACGCATCGTCTTCGCGCATTAATTGCAGCGTGACTGAACGCTTCCCAGAGAAGTCGAGATGGTGTTCGGTTGAATAGGTCTGACAGGGAGTAAAGTGCAAAGCGCTTTGAGCAGTCTTGAGGACTGGATACTGCGCTGTATACATAAGTGCGAGAACGGGGGTGGAATTTCGCTGGGGCGGGGGCAAACATATGGTTCTGCCCCCCCCCAGTAAATTTGAGACTGAATGTGTGTTTTGGCGAGCTTCAATGGGGTGCAAATCGAGGTTTTCTGAAAGCTTTAAGGTGTGTTTTTTTGGCGAGCGTCAGGGTGGGATGTAATTTGAATGATCTGGTGAGTTAAAAGAAATAGAACGTCGCCGCGAAAAATATTCAAAAAATCATCCCCTCCCCGTCTTCTGATGTGATCAGCCGAGAAAAAAGACAGCGGAGAAGCTGAGATTACGGCGGCGCCCCCTCCCCCAAACCACCGTCTTCCGATGTCAAGATCCGACAGCCGAGCGGAGTGATGCTGGAGCTACGGTTCTCATCTCCCCCAATATTAATTTTGTTCCTGCGCCAGTGGCTGTATAAGAACATATCTTTTACTAACTGCTGACATAAAATTACAGTATAACATGCCAAATATAACGTTGCTCGTGCGAACAGTTGTCGTGCTACAAATACCCAACAACGAGCTGTGTTACTGTATACACCATGATTTAATGACAATTAACACCAAATTTACATCTTTCAAATTCACACTATATCAAAACATAATAACTCTTCACAGCTGAAACATGACAGCGTCCGACGTAATGCTTCAACACCAGGTTTATCCTCGAGTTGCGAAACGTTTCTGGCGCAGGCTACATGTCCACAGCGTGATCATAGCAAACGAAACCATGCACAGTGTGTCCTCTGAACTGTTCGAGAACGCGTGCCATTGCAGTTGTCCTATGGTGACATGTTATCACACCCGCTCTCGTCGGGTGACGTTTCCGTGACGTCATCAGTGGGAATTTCCGGTTCGAGCAGCGCCATCAATGCATTGATATAGGTCTGCGCCATTTGTATGGTATCGTATTTGGACAACTTCCGGTCGTTCCCCAACTGAGGCACAACGCGGCGTAGATGGTCGAACGCAACGTTCAAGCCCATCATGCGCTTACGCTCTCTTGCATTCGCGGCAGAGCGGCGCTTTAGCTTCGTCTCCTTCGTCAAGCACGTTCCATCTCCGCTACCACGAGAAGTTGCAGATGTCCTTTGACGGCAAACGTCGTTCTTCTTGTGGTGTCCCGTCCGCTCCTTCGTACGCCTGGAGTCGACTGGATGCGAAACCGTATTGCACTGCCGCATACATAGTTCGTTGTAACGCGAAGACACCATGCACGCCGAAATCGAATCGTGACGATCAACCAACGACCAAGTACGAGGTGACGAACCACGATTCTCTCTCAAGTTCATTAGTGCTTTTTGGTCGAAGTGCGTCGTCGACATCGTGATGTTAGGTAATCGTGTTGCAACTTACCAGCGGACGGCGATGCTCTTTCTTGATGTATGCGTTGTTATTATGTGCATCACACAAGGTAACTGTTGTCTCCGATAAACCATAATTTAACGCATATGCAGTCAGAAGTCTTGTACCATAGGTCAAGCAAGTGACACGCTACACTTTGATGACGTCCTGTGGAAGCAAACCGTAACTTCAGATCACGGTTCGCGAGATGTGTTGAACTTTGCTTACACCAAGAAACAACTGTACAACTCCTCGACAACCCCCGTCCATCCTATTAAAACAATTTGTCGCGGGAAGACCAAGATACGCCGGCTGTCACGCGTCTCAGCCAATCATCTACGGTTCCACGTAGAGTCAGCCGCACGGAACTGTCACGCTTCGGTGCTTTTATGGACGTTAAATGTCCGTGGTCGGTCAACATTTCACGAATCTACCATCGAACTTAAGTCTTAATTGTAACACAGTCATTTTAGGATCATTTGTAACAACATTTTTAGCACGGAATAATACTGTGCGTTTTATTCTGCATAAACATTGTTGTATAAACAGTTAACTTCCGCAAACACGTAACCACGCCATCGCCACGGCTACTCATTTGCGCTATAAAATATACACCGAAGTGTAAATGTTTTTTATATACATTTACAACTCAGCAATCGCGTAATTGGATTTTTGGTAGCTTAGTCGTTATGATAATCATCAGCTACGATAATTACGATTAACTAAGCATTACGTTTTGACAAATCGAGAGACTCAACTGTACACTCAAGATGTGTTAACACTGACATAATCAGCAGCCCCCAAATATTTAAATGTGCTACGTGTTGAATTTATTTTATAAAACAGGTACCTACTTGTATTTTATTTATGGCAATGATAAGATAACTAATTTTTTTTCATGTTCACGTATAATGATGAATGGTTATTAGGGGTACATCCGTAGTTATTCTGTTGGTGCTCTGCGTTTCCTTTTCTTTGCGGTTAACATAAAACAAACACCGGCATCGATCCATAGAACACCAATCAAGTCGATAGGAGGGTAATTATTAAGCAGGAGAAGAAGACACGTGTCCACCTCTCTGCCCCTCCTACTATGTCCAGCACTGCCCCTCCCACTATGTTCAGCACAGTTGGGGCCCTCTATAATTAAACAGGGAGGCGGGTCGTCTGTCGGCCTCGGCCCAGCTGGAAGAGCGCAGTCTCAGGACTTCTCCCCCGCCTCCAGAGCGCTGTCTCTCACCCCGCCACCAGAGCACTATGTACCCCGTAGCGCGCTCAGCTGTGACCACCACTGGTGACGTAGTCGTGGTCACTTACGTAATGCACTTACGTAATAAACACGTGCTTTGTATCTTTATTAAACTACCTCAGTTGTCGCATATACGTTTATCAATAATTGATATGGGCGCAATTAATATTCTTCTTCTATGTGCCATGTCTGTCACAGGCGTTGGCGATCATGGTCCTCCAAACCGCCCGGTCGTTTAAAGTTTTGTTGTGCTCCTTCCACACTGTGTTGACAGATTATCTATTATTTTTATTCTCTGGCGTCCTCTGGATTTGTTAAAATTAAATCTTTCCTGTTGTTACTAGATCTTGCTATATAGTGTACCTTTCTCATTACATGGCATATAAATCATGCTTGTTGTGTTCCAACATGTTGTTGGTGATCTTTTTGATTTGGCTGTTCTATGGATGACTTCATTGCTTTTCTTTTCAGTCTATGATACTCGCAGCATTCTTCTTAAGAACCACATTTAAATGTTTTCTGTTTTTGTGAAATTTTGGTTATTGCACTGCAGTACACGTTTTCTCACTTCAATATATATTTTTGTTTGTTAAAAATTAATAAGTAGGGTATAATAATATACTTCTATAGCACCTACACCATCAGGAATCTCAGCTCAGAGGCGCAACATACAAGAATCGTAAGGCAACATCGTGAACAGGGACGCGCAAGAGTCATCAACACAACCTAAAAGTTCTCTGCGTATGCAACTGTAGACCCTGTGTGGGTCAATTCAGCATTCCTTAATCACACTGCAAAATGTAAATTTAATATTTTCCCTCCAATCTACCATAACGCAAAAGACCAGGTCGTGTTTTGTGATACTCTGAACAACATAGATCTCGATACATTATTATTGTTGTGTAACATTTTAAATTACGTTCATTATTAAGCCACACGAAATGTAGGCCTAAAAGCAGAACTACAAATCGGGTCTAAGACTACAATATACAAACACAACTACACACCATTAGCGCTCTCGCGCGCGACAACACACGCACGCGTATACATAGGGGCCTACTTCAACAAATGTTATATCTCCAACAAGATATTCGTTTATGTCTAGCTTATGCTGTTATGCTTTCCTCTCTTGCAAAACATGACTTTATACCCACCCGTTGGGTAAGAAACTATTTGTTTACATTAGCGCCATCCGGTAAACTGATCAACACTCGAGGATAAACGCCCTCCACAAAAGCCAAACAAACGCAAAGGGTGTCTAACAAAATCGCGTAAGTAAATAAATGTAAGTATTAACTATTGTTTTTTTTCAAATCGCCAATAAGTAAATCAGAGGCCAATGGTCCAAGGAAGGGAATCAACACAGAGGCGAGTGGATCTCGGCGTTGTGGAGGCAATGCACCTCCACAACATTAACGACAACGTTAGCGTATTAAAATGCAGACTATTTGTTCTCGGTGAGTAGGGTCGATCGTGACGTCAACCACATGGCGTCGTTGCTACAGCCGCTGGTGTCTGGACGTCCAGATGCCGTCGAACACAAAGTTCAACGAATTAGTATACAACTTACAAATGAGCAAACGAGTCGTGTTTACTGAGCCGTTCCTTTGTTTGTCTGACGGTTTCACGCCTACGTCGGCCGAAGCCGAGCATCCGACAGGCAAATTAGCAGCTGACTGCGCTACCATTAAGAAGATCAAAACGACTATCCGAGAAATCCCGCAGGGTAAATGAGTCGGAACTGGCTATTAAATTCAATCGGACGCCACCGCCACGGAACGCCGCTGAACCTCGCACTGTATAGACTACGTCGTAGAAAACAATCGCTACTACTTGTGATGTCGTTACGTCATCAGCACGTGTTGTTCTTGGTGACGTTTGACAAACTAACGTCGCAATGTTTGCCGCATAGCTGGTGAATGTGTGTATACAGGCCTAATGCACACATGTGTTATTTTACTCAATAGTACAGCCTCCATCAAATGACCACCAACCACCCGGACGGTGGAATACGAAGACCGTGGGTACACCATCGTATGGCCTACTATACGCACGGCGTCCTTAAAAACCAACGTTCCGCAAACCCTGGCCCGCGGACCAAATTTAACCCGCGGGTTGTTTCCAACTGGCCCACGAGACCCGCCCTAAGAAAACTGTAACGTTCTATCATACAACAGTATTTGTGTTTGTTGTTGATATGGTTTAGGGTAGCATAAACAATCTTTACGAGCACCTACGAATAGACCTGTATTTTATGTCTTACCTAATAAACGATTTGGCCCTCAGAGAGATAACTGGAAAAAATGTGGCCCAAACAATTTGTTTGCGGAACCCAGTCCTAAGCAGACGTGGATAACAGGGTGTATTCTAATGCAATGTTCACATGACTAGAACTTTTACAGTACAACACAAGTTGACACCAATACAGAATCGTAGTGGGGGAAACCTATCACATCCATTTTCTCAACGTAACATATTGTTGAACTGATAAAAGGGCCTTGTTTAATGAATTTAAGAAAATGAGCAAAAAATTGACATATGTAATACAAATACACAAAACTAGCTCAAAATGATATGCAAAATAAATACCATGTTGGCCCTATCATCAGCGTTTGTTAAGTCGTTCGCACATAGGAACAACATGACGCGCGGGTTACGCGTCCTATACGCACACTCGACCACAGCGAAGCAACCAACCGTGACAGACGAGTGCCGTTTAAACATGTGGCGCCACTAAGTGAACACATATTTATTGTGCAGTCGTAGCGCCACCAACGGATTGTTGGCAAAACTAACAAAACGAAATTGTTCTTACGAAGTATAATTTTGATTGAAACTCCCTTCTGAATTCGTTTAGCCAAAAACTAACCAGGTGGTTCAAATCGATGTACAAAACAGTAGTTTCATAACACCATTTTGACTGACTGAAACCGGTCAATGTTTTTAGTTGATTTAACAATAAATATAAACACAATTGTCTGTCTATATAATAATTGGCAAAAACCATACGGTCATTACGCCAATATAGGGGACGTGGGGCATATGGCATAGCACTACAGGGAATTTTTAGAGTCGTCTGCCCAGCCTAGATTTAAAAGTATCCACCGTGGCTGCAGACACAACTGTTTCAGTTAGTCCGTTCCAGTTCCTTACTGTTCTATTAAAAAAGCTGTTAGCATAAACCCGAGTCCTTGCCGGCACCTGAATAAATCGTTCACTGTGGCCACGAGTGTTGTTGATTGAGTGAACGAGGTGGCTCGGCAAAGGAAGGGCTATTTCTCCATGTACAGATTTATAGAACATTGCTAGGCGGCTGACCTCTCTGCGGCGCTCTAAGGACTCCCACTTGGGTGTTTTCATCATTAATGTTACGCTGCTTTCCTGACTGTTGTTAGCAACAAATTGTTAACTAGCATGTCATTCTTTATGCCGATAGGTTTGATCCTGAAAAAAAATAAATATACATCCTTAAATCAACAAAAATAGTTTAAATTGGTTACTAATTTCAACATCTTGGTACACTGCTGGTAGAGCTTGTTCTTTAGGCCTATGACTTAGATACATTGACACATATAAGTAGCAAAGCCACGTAGCAACAAATAATGTGGTCTCATGGTTCAATTGTTGGAAAACGTTTTACAGCATACCAATATTTTGCATTTTTGAACACCTTACGAGTTCTAGGAAGTACTCCAAATTGAGCAGAACAATAAATTCCTAGAAATACAGGCCAACAGTGGAATCTTTAACTTCAAACACTTGATATGAATCATGGGAGGAGGGAGTTGGGAATTCTGTTCCTGAGGATGTGCACATTTCTATATAACCAGATTTTTATAGATGTCACTACATATTCCAGAAATTAACAGGTAATATTGTAGACATCATCAACCAAAGACAGAACCCATGTATTGGACGAAACCACAGCATTTATTCACCAATGCGGTTTCCCAAATGAAGACGCCATAATCAGTCAGCTGCATCGTTCACAAGCCCGGCAACATCAGCCTTATTCTAGAAAGTCGACCGAGGGAGTAGAACGCCCGTCTGTGTCTACTTGGACCAGTCTTCAGTGGCCGCACCACCGCCCCAGTCGTTGGCAGGAGCTGCCATAGCACTTGTGTCTCCAACTACCCCACCGGCAGGGGCAGGGACAGGGGCAGGGGCAGGGGCGGCGGCGACGACGGCAGCAGCAGGGGGTGCTGATGCAGACCAGTCACCCGCGTCAGCGATCGACCAGCTCGGAGTGCTTCCCTGGATGGGCACGGCCGCCACCGGGATACTCTCACTGGCCCACTGAAATACAACGAATATATATATATTAACTACATTTCAAGTACAAATTTAAAAATAATAATAGCAACTGAATTTTACATCATATCAAATTGCATAAGCAGCAGTGTGTTTGAAAACTGGAGAACAGAACAACAGTGCACTCCAGTTACTTGAACAAGTTGACTTTCGCTTATGTCAATGTTTTTCTCGGTCCCGGGCATATAAGGCACTAAAATACAGGGGCTGATAAGTAGAACTTCTGATAACCAGAAGAATTGTGAGGGATCCCTGGAGGTTTGATTTATCCAGAGTGAACTACTGCCGTGGAACAAGTACCTTATTTTCAACTTTGTACCCTGGCAAACATGAGTCGTATTTAATTTTGAGCCCAGCAAATATAACACTTTCATTGCACCGAATTATGTACTGCTGTACAAATGAAGTCATTGCAAGTGTTTCACTGGCTACATGAGATGAAGACGTGAAGCATGATGCTGGTGTGGCATGGCCTACTTACATCTGGGACTGCGGCAGGAGTCGGGGCCATCTCAGTGCTCCAGTCCTGGATGTAGTCATCCTTGACTGGGGCTGGCTTGGCCACCTCAACCACCGGGGCAGCCACCTCCTCCTTCTCCGTCTAAAACACACAGCATTCTCTCACAACTGTGAATACATTTGCATAAATCACAATGTACGTAGGTGGGAAATTTAAATAAAAAACACGTTATTTTTTCTATTTCAGTAAATGTTGAGAAAAATGTTAACCTTTATGCGACACTCATAGACATAATTATGGGCGTATGCTTACTAGAAATACGGCATGTTGCATTACACTAACTGCCAACTGCGTGCGAATGATAAGTACTCACCTCTTCTGGGTCACGGTAGAAGAACAAGTCAGTCATGACGTCCCACGGCACCTCACGCAGGATGGTACCTCGCAGACGCAGAACCTCGCGCGCCAACATCCACCACATGAGACCAATAGAGTGGTTGTTCTACAAACACAACATCCGCCACATGAAACAAATAGAGTGGTTGTTCTACAAACACAACATCCACCACGAGGCCAATAGAGTGGTTGTTCTACAAACACAACATCCACCACACGAGACCAATAGAGTGGTTGTTCTACAAACACAACATCCGCCACATGAAACAAATAGAGTGGTTGTTCTACAAACACAACATCCACCACGAGGCCAATAGAGTGGTTGTTCTACAAACACAACATCCACCACACGAGACCAATAGAGTGGTTGTTCTACAAACACAACATCCGCCACATGAAACAAATAGAGTGGTTGTTCTACAAACACAACATCCACCACGAGGCCAATAGAGTGGTTGTTCTACAAACACAACATCCACCACACGAGACCAATAGAGTGGTTGTTCTACAAACACAACATCCGCCACATAAAACAAATAGAGTGGTTGTTCTACAAACACAACATCCACCACGAGGCCAATAGAACGGTTGTTCTGCAAACACAACATCTGCCACATGAGACCAATAGAATGGTTGTTCTACAAACATAACATCTGCCACATGAGACCAATAGAGTGGTTGTTCTACAAACACAACATCTGTCACGAGACCAATAGAATGGTTGTTTTACAAACACAACGGTTACACGTTAGAACACGCATTATAGCTTCAGGCATTTCAGATGTGCCTACTTTGATTGTATTTTGAAGACAAACAAAAAATATTACACTCTGGATTTTTATATGTTGTAGCCAACATCCTCGGTTACAATTCTGACTGAAGATTATTTCAAGGTCACGAGATCCACAAGGTCAAATTCAAGTTTAAAAGGTCAACTTTTAATACACTTCAATATGGAAAATAGTGACAGATTTGGAACCCATAGCCAATTCCCTTTCCAATGATACCAAGTTGGTCCACTGGTTGCCAAGAAACAGGGGTCTAAAGATTGATGGGCATGTCCATTTTTGCTGAAAAAGTCAAACTTTGGAGGGGCAATATTTCCAAAACTACTGGTCCAATGCAAGAAATATTTGGTATTTCATCTTTTCCACCTATAATTACCCAAAATGCAAAGTTACAGCAAAATCCGAGGTGATGAGGTTAAACCCATTGGGTGATATGACACGGAATGACCCATTCACTATAAAACGTTTCCAAAAATGTGTTTGCAATTCTCAAAAAAATTCACGAAAATACAAATGTTGACATTGTGAACCTGACTATTAGCGATGTAGTGACATAACTGCTGCCCCAATATTATTACTGTTCTTGCTTCAACACAGACCACTCAAGTGAAACTAGCAATGTGGCAAATTCTACCTTGTTGTTGCAAGGGATGGCGATGTCGACATATCTGGCGGGAGAGTCGGTGTTGCACAGAGCAATGACAGGGATGTTGACGTAAGATGCCTCTGTCACGGGCTGGTGGTCCATGCGCGGGTCCGTCACTATCAGCATACGAGGCTCACGGAACGCGGCCTGCCAAACCAACGACAAAGTAGACATCCTGGCGATTGCTTCAAAGATAATCTGCCAAATCTGTACTTATCATAATATCCTTAATGGGAAGTTTTTGTTCAGAGAAACAGTCAACATTTGACAATTTGTAGATGGACAGAAAGATGACAAATTATATTCCAACATGTGTAAAGATCACTATCAATACAAATGAAAATTATTCCAACGGACTTTTTTCTGTGAACATTCATTTTCCCCACACATTTTCCCATATTTCCATGACAATTTCCTGACCGTTATTACAACTACATTTGGATCATTGTATACCTCACTTATTCAGCTTCCAGAAAATAAACACTCCTATGTTTGTTCAGCCGTCTTCAATACATTGGATCGGATCCATACTAGTACGCTGCCAACTACACATGGTACCAGTAAATATTTTGTGAAGATTTGAAAGTGTGAACCCACCTGGATCTGGTTGGTGAAGGTGCCCGGGGTGAAGCGGCCAGCGACGGGAGTGGAGCCAGTGTAGGAAGCAAACTTGAGGACAGCGCGTTGACCGTACGGACGTGCCGAGATGACACATACATCAGCCGGGTTCTCAATGGCCGCGATGGCACGGGCTGCTAGCAGCAGCTTCTCCCATGTCTTACGCAAGTTGATGATGTAGATACCTAGAGAAAAACATTTCAGGTTGATGATTTACATACCTAGACGAAAATATGATATGTTGATGATGTAGATACCTAGAGGAAAACATTACAGGTTGATGATTTAGATACCTAGACAAAAATATGACAAGCTGATGATGTAGATACCTTAATAAAGATACGACAAGTTGATGATGTAGATATCTAGACGAAAATATGACAAGTTGATGATGTAGTTACCTTAATGAAGATATTACTTGTTGATGACGTAGGTACCTAGATGGGAATATTACAAGTTGATGACATAAATACATATATGAAAATATCACATATCAAGCCAAAAAATGTTGCTTGTTACAGGGGTATTTTATAGTTACCGTGAGATGCGGCCAAAATTATACAGAAGAAAAACAAACAAAAAGTTTCTTGAAAGGTAAATAAATATACTAAACATAAATAACCAAGAAACCAGATCATCACTACATTCAAGTATTGGCTTGTTGTTTATCAAGATGCAATTCTAATTATGTAAGTAAGCAAGAATAAATATTAAACGCCATTATTATCTACATTCCCAATATATTACACAGCTATCAACAAGAGCATTATCATCTAGACATACCATCAGGCTTGCGCTTGAAGACGTACTGCTCCATCTGGAAGTCCACATTGGTGGCACCAAGGTGGGTTCCACAGGCAAGGAACTTTGTTACATCCTCCTCCTTGAGAGCCAGAGCATCAATACCTCCGGACATTGTGGTTGATCAATTGAGTTACGGCGATCAACCTGAAAGAAAATGGGCCATAAGTTTACCAAATATCCTTCCCTAAATAGAATACAAGTCCTTCGTTTTTTTACTGAAATAATGTTGAATGATAGAAGGAATGCTTTGCCAATGCCATACAAGACTAATCACAGTGTATTATCTTAGCTCCGTAGTGCTCACACTAATCGCTCATCTAGGGTGCCCATTTGTTTGAAAGAAAGTCTGTCCTTATCACGTAAATTAGCGTTGGCGCACAGTTGCCGACGTTTCCAGGGCCATGGTTTGGAGTTTGCTTATTGCCCAACTGGATTCTCGTTGTTGTTCGACAGTCACAGATCATTGATCAGATACAATTTTCCGCACTGGGCAGCAGTGATATCGAAACTGTGTTGACACTAGCGTAAACAAAACAACTTATCATCAGCGTCGTTACATTGCTGTCATTTTCTGTAACATCATCGCTAGTACTTCATATCTGAAATGTTTTATCAGCCTGTATTTTTTTAAATCTGTGCCAATGCTTCATGTCCAAAATTGACCCAATCGAATTTATCTTGCCTAATGGATACTACTACTATGGCACTTACATATGTAAGATTTTATATCAACAAGCCTAAAGGAAATTTTCTGTAACCCAACAGACAATAAAGTTATTGTATTGTATTGTATGGCTAGCATCAATTGCGTTTTGGCATGACTGGGCAGTAGCGGTGTCACGCTTACATTTATCCGGGCGTTACATTTTATCCGGGTGATGTTTATGTGCATATGTAAGGCATATTTGGCACCAGTAGATCACGTAGTGATAAATAATATCCAATAGTTAAATATGTTTCATTTGTTGTCGTATACAAGCGTTACAGTTAGAGTACATAATTATAATTTGCTGTTTCAGATTTGTGACCAAGTATAAGAGTTGTAGCTGGTGCTATGTACATTCCTCTAGATATGTGCAGAAACGTCACCCGGATATTATTTAACGCCCGGATAAATGTAAGCACGACAGCGTCACCAGACGGACAAACAGTGCCACCACCTAGCGAATAAAAATAAATCCAATAAATTGCTCTCGTTAAATTATTTGGCATATTTCACTGGTTTTTTTTCAAATGTTAAGCGCTGTAACCAGGTATCTTGTATGTACAAAGTCCATAGTATTATGGCTTTATATTTAATTAATAAATTTTAATTATCAGAATCCCAAAATGTTTATTCCATCATACATGAATGCATTAGCATGCGCTATATCACATACTCTGCACACAATTGCTGGGGCTGGTGCAATTTGCAGCATTATATATAAAGTGCCTTTGTGTCATGTTTTTGACTGGCCTACAGCCCCCATGTGCTAGCCTGTGTTTTGGTGGCACCTGATTGGTCAGGGGTCAAACGGTGGCGTTGTCGAGCATTGAACAGCATTCGGTCGCAAAACAAGACTACAGCCAGCATTGGTTATTTAACATCGTGATGCAATTATTATGTAACCTTCATAAAACAAGATACTGGTATAAGAATAACCAGACTATATGATATGCGTTCACAGTGAGCGAATTTACACGTCTCCATTGGCGTGAAACTGACGTCGTCGTTTCTATGGAAACGTCATTATAGTTTCCAAGAATTTGAAGGGGAATTCCACTGAGACACACAAAGGAGTAGTTTTTAAAGGACGGACTGGTGACATATGGCATTAATGCTGTTTTCTTTTGTAGTACATATGTTCATACCAACACCTACTAACATTCTATGAAGAAAAAAGTAAAGAAATCAACTGATCGATAACTGTTACTAAAACTTTAAATGAGGCTGTTATTAATATACATGCAATTTTTTTAACTCAAGCTATGGCCTATGTAGGATGATAGGTAAAATGAAGTAAGAATTAGAGGTAAAATGAATAAAGCTGTAATAATAAAGATCCAGTTAAATGTGTTTTATAAGTGTAAAAAATTTACATTTTTAGGCGTATTTTTGCCTTTTCACTGTGTGGTCCACACCACTTGGTAGCTTCTGTTCTGACTTGCTTACAAATACAGTAGTCCCTCTCTTCAGCAGACCCTCTGACGAGGGGACACCCGCTATGTCGGGACAGTGTCAATGTACGGACTGTTTTGCCATGTTAATGTCCCTCTGATGAGGGGACACCTTGTGTACGCGGACAGCGGAAAGGATATTTTGATTATGTCCCTCCTAAGACGGACAGTATTAATTAATTCAAAGATTTTTTGCCGAATTTGTTTAGAAAATGGCGGACATACAGCTTGGTATGTGCAGCGATAGAAATGAGCCAGAATATTTACTTGTCCGCCGGACAAGTAAGTTTTGAATTCTACTTGTCCGCCAAAATTTTAACTTGTCCGAGTGGTTGTCAAGGGGAATCGAAGCTTCGGAAAAAATGTAAAAGTCCTTCTTATTTTTATGACAGCAACACAATGTTCCTGCTATTTCGTTGCATATGCATCTGAATGACTTATATTCAAAGACATGATGTGATTTAATCTGCAAATTTTGAAATTGCAAACTTATATTTGCAACTATTTTTCGGTTCACTATCATTATTATTCATCACGAATATTAAAAGTAGACACGTTACATGGTATATACCAATATTTTAGTGATGCTGATATAAAAGCTTTTAATAACAAATAATTATTATGATAAGAATGAGACAATTGTTTTCCTTGCGATTTGTTAAAATGTTGTAAAAACTGCTCATGTTTAAAACAGTATGTGTATATAACATATAACACTGCTGTACAATTTTGGTATCAGTTTGTCATTGAAGATGCCACTCAACCATCAGGAACACGATCAACACAAAGCCAGGAAATGTCACAAAAATCATAATAAACTATATAATCTTATATTATTTTGTTCAACCTGTATGAACTTCAACATTAACAAAGTTCTGTATTTTACAAACAAAGATAATATTTAACTGATCATCAGAAAACAAACGCAAATTTTTTCCTAAATGTTACATTACTATTTCAATGATGATAAAAACAGTTTTAACGGTGCCCGAATTACATTTACCAGGCGGAATATAATTTATAGATTTAGTTACGTCGTAACGTTGCTGCCGCGCGCAGACCGCCGTAGTTGGCGGTAGCCGACACGTCAACGGCGGTTGGCACCCTGTCCCCAGCCACGCGTCTTGCATAATTCGGCTTCGAAAACTTGCAATTTATGGTTAAAATTAATGTTACATAGATACAACAACACTTCTGAAATGTCATTAATATTCCGTTTATCAACCACCACCATAGATTTACCGGAGAGCCAGTTACAAATTTTGAAAATTGTCATCAATCTGGATCAGACTGCCGAATCCGCGTGGGTTAGGCGTAATAATGGTTCAAACTATGTAATTGTTCAAATAGCAGGTAGCAATACAAAGTCTACTATTTCCAAAGTTCATCAAATATGATCCGTAATTGGAAGTAAGTTGTACGTCAGCCAAACTGAACGATTTACGAGTTTGTTAAATGCAGCCTCGATCAACGATGGCTGATGCGGTGTCTGTCCTACTCGTATAACAGAGCTAGGTCAGTGCACTCAGCGGATGACCATGTTAACGCAGGCACTAAACTTGGTCGGACACCGACATACAACACACTGGCGTCGGAACGACAAGACGCCGACACACTAATAAAATTGCAACGTGCTCGATTGCTAGCGAACTTCATTTAGCATCACTATTTACCATAAATTTTCACTTGTCCAACGGATAACCATGTAGTCATTTTACTTGTCCGGGCCAAAAATCACTTGTCTCGGACAAACGGACAAGTGCTATTTCGAACGCTGTATGTGTCAATGGTAACACCAAGTACACGTGTACCCATAACAACGAGCTTGTCTTCCTTGCTGTAATCGTTGTGTTTGTCCAAACTACTTAGAGTTCCTTTGATTACGGTCTGTAAACTGTAGGAAGATTGAATGTGGAGGAAGGTATTGTTAATTTTGTGCTGTTATCAATCACGTTTGCCGCCAGCGATGCCATGATGGCTTCCCCGTTCGTGCCTCCAGCCCCAGTCAGGGCCTCGGCTTGGCGTCGCCTTTTCATCTTGTAAATTTTTTTGCAATTAAGATTCACAAATACGATGTATAGAAGGTTCAACTGAATTGTTTTCAATGTAGTCCAACATTAAACCTAAACTGAGGTGAAATAATAAACAAGCATCGTCAAATTATGCTGCGCTACGCCAAACATTACCAGTGCCTGGAAAAGATGAACTGGTTGCCAGCATATGAAACGGTGGAAAACATTATCAAGTGACACACAATTTGTGCATTAATGAATCTTTCGAAATTGGATGAAAAATGAAGGGAGACAATTAACGATTGTACCCGTTACCGTATTTAATTAACGTTCACGCTGCATGTAGCAACTGATTTAAATATTCGGTTGATCATTTCCAGGTTATTATTTTAGCTGGTAGGAGGCAGCCAAAATCGTCAACTTGCGAATTACTTACGAAGTATTTTAGCTAAAGAATATCTAAATCATTCGAGAATACCAATTTATAAAATGTTGTAACAGAGATGTTTTGTTCGACATTTTTGGTTGAATGCTGCCATACGCGCAGCAAATTCTACTGCAACGCCGGGCCGATACCGTTGCATAGGCTAGTGGCAGTGAGTGACCAGTGCGCGGTTGAGGAAAATCTCAGATCAACAGAGTCGGGCAGGCGATATGACTTCATGACTAACTGTTTATTTTTTAATACATCACAATAATAATAAACATATATATATATATATATATATAGTGCTTAATTCCTATCAGTCAATGCCTCTAGTCCTTCTATCTTTCCAAGCACACTTATGCTTGGATACAGATGTGTCCACTGAAGAGAGGGATTACTGTAGCACTATCCATTGCTCACTCTGTTTTCCTAGTTCTATCCTTGGCCGTTCTGATGTTGAGGTTTTTTTTTTTTTTAAATGGGTATGTCTATCTATAGACATGTACCAGCCAGAGCGATGCAATTGGGAAGAAGGGCAATTGTAGAATCCAGACCCACCTCGATTTCGCCATTATAACTTGAGTTTTGTCTAACTTTGATACCTCAGTGCGTTAGTTCCATTATTCAACATTATCACAGGCATATTTACGTTTAATATTGCGTCATAATGCACTTTTGAGGCATAAATAGCATCCCGGTTTGCATCAACATATCGTTTATTTTACGAGTGTGATGCGGTAACGCACGACCGCAACGGTGCAGACTAGCGTAAACCGGATCGCTATTTGGGCTTCAAAAGTGTGCTAAGTCTAAGACACAATATTTTTAGAATAGAAATATGCCTGGGATGATGGGATATCCGGATGATGATTGATATTGAATGATGGAACTAGTAACGCTCTGGACTGAAGTATCGAACTTAAAGTTAGACAAACTCAAGTGCCGGAAGAAGAAAGGGGTAACGTTTCACTTAAATGGCCAGTTCATCCTACTGTGAGTACTGACCCTAATGTCCCAAACCTATGCTTCAACACAGAGTGCCTACCCGGCGGATGCTGCTAAAAGGGGTCAGGACACTGGGGACTTCCTACTTGGTTACAGACGAAAAAGTGCAGTATATTTTTGGGAAATTAGTTTTTTTACAATATTCACCTGCTTTGACATAAGTGAATTTGACTAGTCAGATTTCTAGATGTGATCGTAGAAGCTGTTGACAGTAAAATGGTGTATTTTAACTGATTTTACTAAGCGGAAGGGCATTTGGCAGCAATTTGGTTAGTTGACCCTTTAGCCGGATTACTGCCTGCATCCATTTGTAAATATTGACGGGTGTCATACAATGCATACACTGATACAGGCATTTGGTAAGAGCTAGAAATTAGATTTTAACTAAACTCGACCAGCATGTCAATGATATGTTGATAACGGCAGGTGAGAAGTTTAATACATTTTCTAGGTCACGTTTTCTTACAATCAGACAAAACATTAACATGGTCGCCAATTGAAAAACTATCAATGTGCTGACCCCAAAAATGTATGCGCCCGAAACAGTCAAACACGTTGTCAGTCGTTGATCCGACAGATGGATTTGTTCAAGGCCTTAAACGTAATATTTTTGTACACTCGACACATAAAAAATATCACAGACAACAAGTATATGCATTGCTACGTTCATCTATTGTTTCTATTTGACATCACTAACAGGGTTGGACAGATGTTTACAGATTTTATTTGCCGCTAACTTACTTAGCTAACGCCAAATGGAGAGATACTCCGGAAAAGGAAGTTGATGGCTACAACCATTTCCGGGGTGCTTAATAAAGCGACACCAGTGGTAGAATCTGGAACCAGAAAATACCAAACAGAAGTCGAGATGTTTTGTGTAATTTTGTATAGATAATTAAATACATTAATGCCACTGTCGAGGTACGAATACGAGACAGAACAACGTCATTAAACTCATCCGAGAACTAGAATGGATTTACTTGTTAATATTACGAATTTATCATCAATATTTGTGGGCGAAAACAGGACCAGTTCAAGAAGATTTCAGTTTCACGTAGCCGGGCTCATGATACATTTAGACTTCCTGTTTCAAAAAAAGTGCAGTGTATTTTTGATAAATGATTTTTTTGCAAAATTCACCTGCTCTGACATAAGTGCATTTAAATAATCAGATTTCCAGGTGTGGTTGTAGGTGTTGACTGTAAAATGGTGGATTTGTAGATGATTTGAATAAATGAAATGGCAGCAATTTGCCTGTTTGACCATTTGGCGGAGTAATGCTTGCCAGGGCCAGCATTCGTAAATATTGACGAGTGTCACACATACAGGCATTTTACAAGAGCTAGAAATATTAGATTTTTACTAAACTCGACCAGCATGTCAATGAGATGATCATAACAGCAGGTGAGAAGTTCAGGAATTTTTGTAGGTCACGTTTTCTTATAATCAACAAAACATTATCATGGTCGCCAGTGGGAAAACTAACTGTATCATAAGCCCAATTAGAGAGCCTGGCAACGGAAGCACACTATTGTCATTGCGCAATCATGGATGACGCGTTTTACTTCAAATGTCTTGAAACAATTACTGAAAATATGAGTATGGCAAACTATAGTTGAATGTTAAGGTAAATGTTAGTTAAGCCTCAAATTGCAAATCTGTATGAAAATGAATCAATGACATTGCAACAGGGTGATCCATCAATCTTTTTTGTTTACTTCTACTAATTAAACACACTTGAAGATATTGTCATTGACCCTAATGAAGCCTGAGGATAGTGACTAGCTGGGGTCAGCTGTAGCTGGAGCCTGTTATCAGATACTGTCTACTGACTGGACCTTCTGGCCAATCAAGCAAGTGACATTGTTTTCTGAATGTCTGCTAATTAGGCTGTGTAATATTATATAATTGAACTGCATGAGATGTCTGGCCTTGGCTTTGGGGAATTCACACCCTAAGGTGACTTTGTTGATATTTATCTTTATAAATAGGTCACAAGGTCAAAAAATCAATATAAATTTGAATGTAACATAACAACTGACTGTATTGAATATTCTTATAAAACACATATTGGACTTTCTGGAAAACTGTATCAGGAGTTCATACATGCCACCTGGGAATGTTGTGCTGGATTACAAATTGTCCAACACTGAAGTGCTGATTTTTCTGATGCCTTGCCAAGTTTGGTGGCACCTTTGAAATGTGCATAAAACACAAACACATGGAGGGATTACCAAGAATAAAATTGCAGAGTGATTGTGATATTAGTGCCTGTGTTGTTTTGAACATTTTCCTCCAATATTGCTATGTCTATTTAGGCTCATGATACAGTTAGACTTCCTGTTTTGTTACAGACGAAAAAAAGTGCAGTGTATTTTTGAGAAATAAATTTGTACAAAACTCATCTGCTTTGATTTCCAGATTTCCAGGTGTGATTGTAGAAGGTGTTGACTGTAAAATGGTGGATATGATTTTAATAAGCGGAAATATAGATGATTTTAATAAGCGGAAATATATTTGGCAGCAATTTGTTTGACCCTTTGGCGGAGTAATGCTTGCCAGCATTCGTAAATATTGACGGGTGTCACACGCATTTTATGAGAGCTAGAAATATTATATTTTGACCAAACTCGACCAGCATGTCAATGAGATGATGATAACAGCAAGTGAGAAGTTTAAGAGTTTTTGTAGATGACGTTTTCTTATAATCAGACAAAACATGGTCGCCAATGGGAAAACTAACTGTATCAAAAGTCCAGCCAGGGCAGGCTGCAGGGGCAGGGCAGGGCAGATGGGGACATGTTACTGATTTTACTTCCGGGTTCATGATATACAAATGATAAAGTGTCGGTGATTTTGAAATTACTTTTGAAAAGAACTACAGGTGTATTAACGTAATAGACTATAATATACAGGAACTTGTAGGTTATTGTCTTGACATTCCCGTCCAACATTTTTACCAAAAACTCTGCCCCTGGGCTGTGTTTGAAGAGTAAAATACTTATGCTATGACAAAATAAAACATACACATACCTTTTTGCAAAATTTATCTAAAAATAAAAAAGGACAACATACTGATCATTATATGTTTGCACATGCCCCATATTGGCGTAACGACCTTTGGGTTTTTGTCAGTTATTATATATACTGGTCCACTCGGTTTCGGTTGGGCGCAATTAAACAATATGCAGTTTTCACACATAAATTAAGAAATCTTTTTGCGATGTATCAATATTATTAATCAGAACCACCTATTTCATCAATGGCATATAAACAATGCGTCAAATAAGTTGTTTTTTGTAAAATACTTACAATATTCGTAAGACGACATAATTTCACGTGCCAAACGGATGCATTCAGTTTCTGCCCAGTCATGTTCAAAATCATTGCATGACAAGACGCAACAGATAAACTGTATAGTCACCACAGGCTGTTTGATAACTTTCCCGTGGTGATTAATATAAACAGTTGATTGCAATTTTGTCTGTCTAAACATGTGTGAAAAACCTGTTCTGTGCCTCATTTTAAGTTGAGACAAATAATGTTTTTGCAAGTTTGTAGATGTCCTTTGCCCAGAGTGACAGATATATCTGACTAAAGACTTATCTAATGTAAGATCCAGTGAAATATCAAAAGGAGCAGAAACTTAGAGGCAGCAGAGACCGCTCAGATGCGCAGATGACTATAAACACAGCCATCCCTGGCTGTGTGAAAAACTTTTAACACTTCCATCAAAACAAAAGTACAGTTGATCCTGACTCGAATAACATGTTTACATATGTCATTCAACTGTCAACATTGTATACTGAACAGTTAAGTTATCATCAATAGATAACAGTCAGATTATATGAATAAAACAGTGTGTTTAATTAGAACACATTTCAGTAGCAACAAGTTTACAACTCTCCTACCATATTTGTGGGAAGTCTCAGGATTGGATTTGTTGTGAAATTTCTGGCATCCCTACCTGGAAAAGAAGAAAATCTCCTGGGGTGTAGGCATTTAGGTGCATTTGTACAGTTGTTTGGTCAGCCTGTTGGATGTCCCTGGGAGGTGTAGTAGTAGGTTTTTGGTGAACCTGAAATTCTCCTGGATATCGAAACTGAAAAGTTGGCTGGTAGACGTAAAATAAAAATAAAATTTATTTTGATAAACAATTTTGCTAAAAAAATAGATTCAGGGGAGTTTACAAAATAAATAAGTAAAAATACATTATATGAGTGAATATAATATTAAAACAGTTGTCTGGTGATTTCACCAAGACTTCAGAAAGAGGTTGAACAAAAGAACTGACATAGTGGATACTCAAGGAAGTTTTTCTTTTTACACCACACATTGGAAATAACACAAATGAACCAGTGGAATTGAGGAGGCGCTGTTAATGTTTCAGATCAGTGAATCATGCCTCTTGTTGTCGGTGGTTCGGTGGTAACTAAGCTCCCCAACACGGTTCATGAGTTTTTACAGTTCGCTACTGAGAAGAATGATCAACTGAAGGTAGTTTTTTTGCTCATTTTATAATTCATTTAGACTGACCACATTTAATTTTTCTGCGTTATTGAGATGTGGTATCTATGTATTAATATATGCTAACTTTGGAACATTGTAAATGTGTCTCCTCCGAGGCGTTGAGCCTTGAGGCCCACTCGCGTCTTTCTACATACATTTGGTTCCTTTAGCAGTGGCCTCTCATCTACAAAATGTCAATGTATTTTAAAAAGGTAGTTATTTTTTTTTTTTTTAATGTTTTTAGGTGCCACTGGAGTTATGTTAAAGTTGTTATTTTGCTTTAATTGGTGACAACAGAAATGAAATGGTCATGGGGACAAGTTCGAAGTACTGCAACACGTGTAGTGACCATTGCTACCTTTGGTTTGTCGCTCCACGGGTGGATGTAAACTAGTTAAAATTATTATAATTAGCATATAAGTTATAGTCACACATTACATATTCTTGGCTGATATATTTGAGCTTTGTTTGATGCAGTCAAACCTCACTTTACGGTGACACAGCCACAATTAAGGTTACCCTAGGACAGTTCCAAATACTGCAAATAGTGTCACCTTGCTATTCAGGTAACGTTTGTCCAGTCCAATGGATGACCTTAATAGGGAGATTCCACTCTACTCACCATCTTCCCTCATGTAGCAAGTCACTGCTGATTCTATCAACTTGTTCTCTGTTTTACCTAATGTTGCACTACATTTCTTAATACTGTCATCCAGTCAACTCGGTTGTGACTTCCTCTCAATTGCCAGAAGAAAGTTCCTTCGCGTGTCATGATGTGCCCTATCATGTTTGTCTGTCTCTTCTCGATACACATCATTTATGACTAATTCATTTATTGTCGTTGCAGGAAAGAGCAAAACAACTTCTGGAGGAAACATGTAAAGAGATTGGTCCTAAGAAACTGCTCTATGTTAACCAGAGAGAATATGCTGTTGTATGCCCAGATGATGGTAAATCTGAAAGTCTTAATACCCTGTTCGTATCATCATCTAAGTCTATTTGAATACAAGTCTGTAGTGCAACGTCTTATCAAATTAAATATTTCTTACATATCAGCTTCCTTCAACAGTTATTTACAGCGGCTCAGTGACTAGAGCATCAGACTCTCGACCGAGAGAACCCTGGTCCGAATCCTGTGCGGCGGTGTCAAACCTTGAGCAAGTTCGTTCACTATACGTTGCTCCAGTTCACTCAGCTGTATGAATGAGTACCTTGCTATAGACAGTGGTGGATATTTGTGTACGAATAGTCTTCGTGCATTAATTGCAGCATAGCTGGATGCCTCCCAGAGAAGTCGAGATGGTGTTTGATTGAAAATGTCTGCCAGGGAGTAAAGTGTAAAGGCTAAAGCTTTTTGAGTAGTCCTGAGGACTAGGTACTGTGCTATACAAGAACTTTTTAAAGAACCTTTTTTACATGATATATGATGTAATAGAACACAAATTTGAAGTGTTGTCGAATGTTGTTGATGTAGTAAAATGTCAATACATTATAATTGTTTTATCTTCAGAGAATATAGATGTGATGGGAACAGAGGATGCAACGACTTGTCATATAGCGGTTATCAGACATTCAGGTTAGTATTTTGTAATGTAGTACTTTTAGTAAATTTTTGTAATTTTAGCCTTTCTTCAAAACGATAAATAACACTTAAATACAACATATTATTTCTTAAAGCACTACAAGATCTTTTAGTAATTTAATAATTTTGTTGTGCCTTTTTATTACATATTCTTTTAAGATCTATTAAAAATACACGACTCTTCTACAATTATTAGATTCTTTCATTTCATGATTAATTAACCCTGTCTAGAAATGCTTTCTCCTACCACATGCTTCCTCAGTTGTGCACATTGGTTATTCAGTTTAGGAAAAAATATTTCAAACAAATCACAATAAAATTAGCTTGAAAGTACAAACTTATTAAATAAATGGTGCACATGTTTATAATAATAATAATAATTCTGGAACTTTATATGGCACTATTTAGATAAAAGATTAGCAATCAAAGTGTTTCAAAACGGTGAAAGATTTTAATTAATGCTTACATATTTGGTAAAAAAGAGCTAATTCATTCAATATTTCAGGTGTTAAAATGGATTTTAAAACAATAAATAAATAAAACAAAAATTGTAAAATATTATATCACATATAATATTATGTAGAAAAGAAGTGTCTGTGTTAAGGCAGGTAATGGCGGCAACATATTATTTACACACCATAAATTGACTGGACTGGCCCACTGTGATGGCTGTGTTGTTTGTTGCTCCAGGGAGTGGAGTGACTTGACTGGCCCACTGTGATGGCTGTGTTGTCTGTTGCTCCAGGGAGTGGAGTGACTGGACTGGCCCACTGTGATGGCTGTGTTGTCTTTTGCTCCAGGGAGTGGAGTGACTAGACTGGCCCACTGTGATGGCTGTGTTGTCTTTTGCTCCAGGGAGTGGAGTGACTAGACTGGCCCACTGTGATGTCTGTGTTGTCTTTTGCTCCAGGAAGTGGAGTGACTAGACTGTCCCACTGATGGCTGTGTTGTCTACTTCTCCAGGGAGTGGAGTGACTGTAGTGGCCCACTGTGATGGCTGTGTTGCCTACTTCTCCAGGGAGTGGAGTGACTGCAGTGGCCCACTGTGATGGCTGTGTTGTCTACTGCTCCAGGGAGTGGAGTGACTGCAGTGGCCCACTGTGATGGCTGTGTTGTCTACTGCTCCAAGGAGTGGAGTGACTGCAGTGGCCCACTGTGATGGCTGTGTTGTCTACTTCTCCAGGGAGTGGAGTGACTGCAGTGTCCCACTGTGATGGTTGTGTTGTCTACTGCTCCAGGGAGTGGAGTGACTGCAGTGGCCCACTGTGATGGCTGTGTTGTCTACTGCTCCAGGGAGTGGAGTGACTGCAGTGGCCCACTGTGATGGCTGTGTTATCTACTGCTCCAGGGAGTGGAGTGACTGCAGTGGCCCACCGTGATGGCTGTGTTATCTACTGCTCCAGGGAGTGGAGTGACTGCAGTGGCCCACCGTGATGGCTGTGTTGTCTACTGCTCCAGGGAATGGAGTGACTGTAGTGGCCCACCGTGATGGCTGTGTTGTCTACTGCTCCAGGGAGTGGAGTGACAGCAGTGGCCCACTGTGATGGCTGTGTTGTCTACTGCTCCAGGGAGTGGAGTGACTGCAGTGGCCCACTGTGATGGCTGTGTTGTCTACTGCTCCAGGGAGTGGAGTGACTGCAGTGGCCCACTGTGATGGCTGTGTTGTCTACTGCTCCAGGGAGTGGAGTGACAGCAGTGGCCAACTGTGATGGCTGTGTTGTCTACTGCTCCAGGGAGTGGAGTGACTGCAGTGGCCCACTGTGATGGCTGTGTTGTCTATTGCTCCAGGGAGTGGAGTGACTGCAGTGGCCCACTGTGATGGCTGTGTTGTCTACTGCTCCAGGGAGTGGAGTGACTACAGTGGCCCACTGTGATGGCTGTGTTGTCTACTGCTCCATGGAGTGGAGTGACTGCAGTGGCCCACTGTGATGGCTGTGTTGTCTACTGCTCCAGGGAGTGGAGTGACTGCAGTGGTCCACTGTGATGGCTGTGTTGTTTACTGATCCAGGGAATGGAGTGACTGCACTGGCTCACTGTGATGGCTGTGTTGTCTACTACTCCAAGTACTGGAATGACTACAGTGGCCCACTGTGATGGCTGTGTTGTCTACTGCTCCAGGGAGTGGAGTGACTGCAGTGGCCCACTGTGATGGCTGTGTTGTCTACTGCTCCAGGGAGTGGAGTGACTGCAGTGGCCCACTGTGATGGCTGTGTTGTCTACTGCTCCAGGGAATGGAGTGACTGCAGTGGCCCACTGTGATGGCTGTGTTGTCTACTGCTCCAGGGAGTGGAGTGACTGGACTGGCCCACTGTGATGGCTGTGTTGTCTACTGCTCCAGGGAGTGGAGTGATTGGACTGGCCCACTATGATGGCTGTGTTGTCTACTGCTCCAGGGAGTTGAGTGACTGCGGTGGCCCACTGTGATGGCTGTGTTGTCTACTGCTCCAGGGAGTGGAGTGACTGCACTGGCCCACTGTGATGGCTGTGTTGTCTACTGCTCCAGAGAGTGGAGTGACTGTGTTGTCTACTGCTCCAGGGAGTGGAGTGACTACAGTGGCCCACTGTGATGGCTGTGTTGTCTACTGCTCCAGGGAGTGGAGTGACTGGACTGGCCCACTGTGATGGCTGTGTTGTCTACTGCTCCAGGGAGTGGAGTGACTGGACTGGCCCACTGTGATGGCTGTGTTGTCTACTGCTCCAGGGAGTGGAGTGACTGGACTGGCCCACTGTGATGGCTGTGTTGTCTACTGCTCCAGGGAGTGGAGTGACTGGACTGGCCCACTGTGATGGCTGTGTTGTCTACTGCTCCAGGGAGTGGAGTGACTGGACTGGCCCACTGTGATGGCTGTGTTGTCTACTGCTCCAGGGAGTGGAGTGACTGACTGGCCCACTGTGATGGCTGTGTTGTCTACTGCTCCAGGGAGTGGAGTGACTGCAGTGGCCCACTGTGATGGCTGTGTTGTTTACTGCTCCAGGGAGTGGAGTGACTGCAGTGGCCCACTGTGATGGCTGTGTTGTCTACTGCTCCAGGGAGTGGAGTGACTGCAGTGGTACACTGTGATGGCTGTGTTGTCTACTACTCCAAGTACTGGAATGACTACAGTGGCCCACTGTGATGGCTGTGTTGTCTACTGCTCCAGGGAGTGGAGTGACTGCAGTGGCCCACTGTGATGGCTGTGTTGTCTACTGCTCCAGGGAGTGGAGTGACTGGACTGGCCCACTGTGATGGCTGTGTTGTCTACTGCTCCAGGGAGTGAAGTGACTGCAGTGGCCCACTGTGATGGCTGTGTTGTCTACTGCTCCAGGTAGTGGAGTGACTGCAGTGCCCCACTGTGATGGCTGTGTTGTCTACTGCTCCAGGGAGTGGAGTGACTGCAGTGGCCCACTGTGATGGCTGTGTAGTCTACTGCTCCAGGGAGTGGAGTGACTGCAGTGGCCCACTGTGATGGCTGTGTTGTCTACTGCTCCAGGGAGTAGAGTGACTGCACTGGCCCACTGTGATGGTTGTGTTGTCTACTGCTCCAGGGAATGGAGTGACTGGACTGGCCCACTGTGATGGCTGTTTTGTTGTCTGTTTCTCCAGGGAGTGGAGTGACTGCACTGGCCCACTGTGATGGCTGTGTTGTCTGTTGCTCCAGGGAGTGGAGGTACTGGACTGGCCCACTCTGATAGCTGTGTTGTTGTCTGTTACTCCAGGGAGTGGAGTCACTGCACTGGCCCACTGTGATGGCTGTGGCATGGTAGAAGGCATAGAAGGCATCATGAACCAGATGAGTCGTCTGGCGAGAGGAGGACCAGACGGAAGGTAGATACCAACTATCTGGTCTTTTACCAAAAATAAATGTACTGTCCTCGGTTTTCAATCACTTTAATAGTGCAGCCACCTCATAATTAAGGTCTCTTTAGATCCTCTAATTCAATCACTTTTGTCATTCAGGGCACTTTTGCAAAGTTCAGATGGTGGCAAAATGAGGTTTCGCTGTAGTTTGAAATGGCATATTTTTTTCCGATCAATACATGAATCAATCTACAATCAGTTGGCATGATGATGACACATGACAAACTGTAATGTTATCTGTTTTGTAGACTGCCTGATTTGCACCATTATTAAAGTATATATTTAAACTTTATCAAAACATAAAATAAAACAGATAGTAAACATGTTATATACAAAGATTGTGATAGATTAAAGTTTAAAACTCATGTTGTGTGGAAAACTTGTTAGGATAAATGCACTTGATCATATCTGACATCTTTTATGATATCAACAATAAGACGCCATACCTGTAAAATCAGAAATTGTATCATTACCCTACCATGTGACAATGTCAATTACTGCAGTGCAACAATATTTCTAACTGAAAAGTAAATGTTTTTTTATTAGCCTTTGTTTAGCTTTGAGCTAAAATTGGATTTGTTTCAGGTATGAGTTACATTTGGTTGGTGGCTTTTTAGATGATAGAAAAGAGTCCGCCAAGCTATCAATGGACTTGTTAGGTGGGCATAATGTTTACTTTTTATTACTTGTTAATTTGATAAACATATTTTGTCATGTACTGCAGTATTGCAAAATTAATATTTATTATGAAGGAACACATTGAAAAACAGTTGACATAAACATGTATCTCAACTGAGAAGAAAGCTGTGTCTAATCTTTAACGTTGTTGGACATAAAATTTGGCTTAGTATTAATAAGTACATCTGTCTAATTCTAAAAAAAAACAGATGGTATGACTGCCTATACGTAACATTTTTTGGCTATAGTGGTTATGTGTTAGTTTCTCCTTTTATGTTTTCATGAATAAAAAATACAACAAAAAAGTTAATAGTTGTACCTAATTGTTATTCCTGTTCCAGACATTTTGATGAGAATAGAAGAGGAGGTACATTTAATGACGCTGTCTGTTACAAGTAAGTAGTTCATACAAAGCAAGAGGGTTTTGTATCTGTAACAAAAGGGTTTCATATCTGCAAAAATAAAATCTTTTACAAATACGTTCAGTTGCATTCAGATCGTTTTAATAAGACTTGTTTTGAAAGAACACACTTAAAGACTAAGTACCACAATCCCTATTGAAATTTGTGTATGTAAAATTAATGCTCATATCAACACGTGCCAAATATGAGGTCTCTCAGTTGTGAATTATGTCACCAAACCACATCGTTGTCATGTCACAAAACAAACAGCTTTTCATAGGTAGGTCATCAACAATGTAAGGTCATGGTTTGTTAATTTGCACTGTGGTGCAAGTAAATGCCTTTTACAAGTTGGCACATGGGAAAAAGGAAGGTGAGCAATTGATGTTGTAAATAAACCAGATATTGGAAACATGTTAAGATTTCTTTTCATTATGTCTGGATGAGCTGAATAAGGAATGTTCCATATATCGTTTCTTCAAATCCGAATGTGGACAAAATATTGTCCGCCGGTTCTATGTAACCTATCAGTGTAACATTTCAAATGCAATTGCACAATCTAGTCTGTTGTATTATTAACCAGATCATCGTCACTAAATCGTACACTTTATTTTCAGATGCCAATGATACATTGTGTGGTAGCACTCATTTCCCACTCATATACGGCTTAGGTAAGTTCAACTTGTTAGTGTAGTGTCCAGCGAAGGCCTAGTGCAGCCAAGTTACAAGGATCCACCTGTTGTGTCATTTAGGTGCTCGGACGGTTGCTCACCGGAAAATGCTCACAGGACAGTTGCTCACCAAGGAAATTAAAATGTGGACAGTTGTTCACCCTTACAAAAAAGCGGATAGTTGCTACAAAAAAATGAACTACTGTAGTAGGAATGTTCGGTGACCAACTGTCCGTAATTCATCATTGGTGTATTATTGATTTGGATGCCATGCATACCTTGAATCATACCTTGAATGGGTTTGGGGCAGGGAGCCTACTGGTTCATATACAGCCCCCCAATCAGTGGTTTTTAAGGTAATTTTTATATTTAGTTTTGAAACTGGAGGCAGTAAAAGCATCAAAGGATTTCATTTAGCTGGATATCTCAACTGCCTGACAACA
Source organism: Paraescarpia echinospica (assembly GCA_020002185.1). Taxonomy (NCBI): domain Eukaryota; kingdom Metazoa; phylum Annelida; class Polychaeta; order Sabellida; family Siboglinidae; genus Paraescarpia; species Paraescarpia echinospica. The sequence goes on from CM034535.1 coordinate 56,087,101, forward strand.
TGATGGATTTTTCAAGATGTCGTTAAGATATTCTAATTGAAACCTATATTTGAAGTCCAACTTTTAAATAGAACCTGATGTAGCTCAGCATGATTTGGTTTCAGACCAAAACCTAATTTAAAGAAGTTGTCTTTAAATACAATATTTACAGTAGTTATTAAACAACATTCTAACGTGAATAGTTTCTATTCATCTGCATGTTTTTTCTGTTGGGAATCTGCAGATTAATAATCTAGATCAGGAAGAAGGCTGTGTTGCTGTTTCAGCTGTTGACGTTAAGACGGGACGGTTGATGCAAGCAACATTCCCCAGCAAGGGCCCAGATGTGGATATCCGATCGGCAACCCACTTTGCTGGCTGCAAGATGGTTTGTAGTGGCTCATTTATTTTGTATCCTGATGTTTCTTGTAAGGTGTGCCTGTCTTCAGTTTACACATCCTGTTCTGAAAGTTTGAAATGGCACGGTCCAAATCTCTTTCTGAGCCTGAAGTCTTCTCCTACTGTTCCCCCAGCTGCTGTCAACATTCCACATATATCATACGTCATGTCTGTCTTCTGTCTGCGTTGTCGCTTGTGTCTACTTGCACTGCCATGAAGCCTGCTGTAAAACAGACGTCTGAACATGTCTGCTGCTGTAAGACAGACGTCTGAACATGACTGCTGCTATAAGATAGATGTCTGAACATGACTGCAGCTGCAAGACAGATGTCTGAACATGACTGCAGCTGTAAGACAGATGTCTGAACATGACTGCTGCTGTAAGACAGACGTCTGAACATGATTGCTGCTGTAAGACAGACATCTGAACATGTCTGCTACTGTAAGACAAACATCTGAACATGAATGCTGCTGTAAGACAGATGTCTGAACATATCTGCTGCGTTAAGACAGACATCTGAACATGACTGCTGCTGTAAGACAGACATCTGAACATGACTGCTGCTGTAAGACAGATGTCTGAACATGACTGCTGCTGTTAGACAGACGTCTGAACATGTATGCTGCTGTAAGACAAACATCTGAACATGACTGCTGCTGTAAGACAGATGTCTGAACATGACTGCAGCTGTAAGAAAGACTTCTGAACATGACTGCTGCTGTAAGACAGACATCTGAACATGTCTGCTACTGTAAGACAAACATCTGAGCATGAATGCTGCTGTAAGACAGATGTCTGAACATATCTGCTGCGTTAAGACAGACATCTGAACATGACTGCTGCTGTAAGACAGACATCTGAACATGACTGCTGCTGTAAGACAGATGTCTGAACATGACTGCTGCTGTTAGACAGACGTCTGAACATGTATGCTGCTGTAAGACAAACATCTGAACATGACTGCTGCTATAAGATAGATGTCTGAACATGACTGCAGCTGCAAGACAGATGTCTGAACATGACTGCAGCTGTAAGACAGATGTCTGAACATGATTGCTGCTGTAAGACAGACATCTGAACATGTCTGCTACTGTAAGACAAACATCTGAACATGAATGCTGCTGTAAGACAGATGTCTGAACATATCTGCTGCGTTAAGACAGACATCTGAACATGACTGCTGCTGTAAGACAGACATCTGAACATGACTGCTGCTGTAAGACAGATGTCTGAACATGACTGCTGCTGTTAGACAGACGTCTGAACATGTATGCTGCTGTAAGACAAACATCTGAACATGACTGCTGCTGTAAGACAGATGTCTGAACATGACTGCAGCTGTAAGAAAGACATCTGAACATGACTGCTGCTGTAAGACAGACATCTGAACATGTCTGCTACTGTAAGACAAACATCTGAGCATGAATGCTGCTGTAAGACAGATGTCTGAACATATCTGCTGCGTTAAGACAGACATCTGAACATGACTGCTGCTGTAAGACAGACATCTGAACATGACTGCTGCTGTAAGACAGATGTCTGAACATGACTGCTGCTGTTAGACAGACGTCTGAACATGTATGCTGCTGTAAGACAAACATCTGAACATGACTGCTGCTGTAAGACAGATGTCTGAACATGAGTTCTGCTGTAAGACAGATGTTTGAACATGACTTCAGCTGTAAGACAGATGTCTGAACATGACTGCTGCTGTTACACAGATGTCTGAACATGACTGCAGCTGTAAGACAGACATCTGAACATAACTGCTGCTATAAGACAGACGTCTGAACATGTCTGCTGCTGTAAGACAAGAGATCTGAACATGACTGCTGCTGTAAGACAGACATCTGAACATGACTGCTGCCATATGACAGACATCTGAACATGACTACTGCTGTTAGACAGATGTCTAAACATGACTGCTGTTGTAAGACAGATGTTTGAACATGTCTGTTGCTGTAAGACAAGACATCTGAACATGGCTGCTGCTATTAGACAGATGTCTAAACATGAATGCTGCTGTAAGACAGGTGTCTGAACATGTCTGCTGCTGTAAGACAGACATCTGAACATGACTGCTGCTGTTAGACAGATGTCTGAACATGACGGCTGTTATAAGACAGATGTTTAAACATGACTGCTGCTTTTAGACAGATGTCTGAACATGACGCCTGTTGTAAAACATGTGTAAACATGACTGCTGCTGTTAGACAGATGTCTGAACATGACTGCTGTTGTAAGACAGATGTGTAAACATGACAGCTGCTGTTAGACATCTGAACATGATAAGTGAAATTAATGGACGCGCACATTTATGGTGATCCTGTCAGTTATCCATATCTGGCATGCTGCTGTAGTTACCATGTTGAAACTAGTGGAGTTATTTAGTCAAAGTACACATGCAGTAGGACATGACCACACAGGTGAATCACCTGTGATTACTCAAAACAATACATCTAAAATCAAAATGGTATTTTTCCAAATAAATAAATAGAATGCGACAATACTCACCTACTGGAAATACAAGAGTTTATTGAGTTGGTATTTGAAGTTTGTAGATTTATGGTTGGGGAAGGATTCCCGTCTCTCCATAAGGTGAACATTAAGCAAACTATCTATTCCTATTTGCAAATGAAAACAAAATGTCTAATACTGATGAGACCATTTCTGTTTGTAGATGCTGAACATTTATGACAATGAGAGTAGTCATTTGACGGTTGGACCCTACCACTGGAAGCCTCAGTTGGACATTGACTTGTACCTCTCTCTCTCAGACCCACAGATTCGCCAGGTACTCATCCTCACGAGTAGTAGTGCAGTAGTGCAATAGTGCAGAAGTTCATTAGTGCAGAATTGCAGAAGTGCTTTATTGCCGAACCTCTCATTTCAGAATAGTTTTGTTAGTCGTAAAAGGGAGGCTGACATAGTAGTTTGAATATGAGAATCTCAGTCGAGAACCATTGTTGAAATCCTCTAGTTCCTGTTCAAAGTCTGCCGTTCTTTTCACTCCACATTACCCTCGGTCACAGACTTGTGTAAATATGAGTACCTGGCTACAGACCAAACATGGTGGAATTATATTAATGTATAGCTTTCATGCAGTATTTGTAGTATGGTTAAATACATCCCAGCATTGTTGAGTCAGAGCCAGAATGAACAGGCTGGCAAGGGGATTGTGCAATTTGTCTTCTAAATATTCTATACTATGTTATATTATCCTCAGTGTTTTGGCATATTGGCCGTATTTGTAAGAACAAACTTCACCTCTATATCAACATATAGCACTGCATGTCCCTCATTATACCGACCTAATTCTTTAAGTTTTGCAGGCATGTTACCATCCTGAGTAGCTATATTTTAACTCGTGTGTTTTCTCCACAGTATCTGTCGACCTCTCCAGAACAAGAACCGCCCCACTTCGAGGCCCACGTCCGCAAGTCTCTCATGGTCTTAAAGAATCACCCCAAACCGCACAGGACCTTGTTTCCAAATGATGCACCAAGGCGTTACACAATAGACAAACACGGGCAGTGGAACGTAGTCAGCTGATGACTCAGCATTGTGACTGTGTCTAATCTAGTTGACACTCATGTCTGTCTTTACGGTTAGTGTAAACAGTCTCAATCAACTCAGTTGAGTTCTTCATACTTCACCCATAACCAGACAGTGTGGTTTATAGTTCTAATTCCTAGCTATTGATATGTCGGTTTATGTCATTTTGTTGGTAATCTGGTACACAAAATGTGTGTTTAATCTGTGATGCTGAATTGATATATTTATATTGGATAGTAAGCTAAGACGTTGTTAATACATATTATAAATATATGATAATAAAACAGATGTACACATTAAACATTACACAATCTACATTTTATAGTGTGCAGGGTCATAACTTTATAACATAAATGTATAGGTAAATATGGTAATGTACTGTTTAAGATTAAGTAATTACACAGCTGAAAATGCACTAAAGGAAACAATGGATTCATATGAGTGGTGCAAAAATGTATAACTTGGCAAATTAAGAAAGAATATTTTTGTAAAATACTTACTAGGCCTACGTTAGTCCCATTAAAAGATTGTTGTTTACATTTATTCTAAAAATTTGTGAACTGGGTGAATTTATTTGTACCATTCTGTTGTGTTCTCTCTAGAAAAACATCTGTATCAATATGTGATTGTGACATCCAAAACTGACCCATCGTAATCCCGTAAATCGTCACCAGCTATTGGCAAGTTTCATTTTTAATATAAAATTGCTGCATGAGCTGAGACAATAAGGACTAAACAAAATTGTTTTAGTAGCTGGGTACTGACCCACAGCTAAGTCGTACATGACCAGGTTCAAGTTATTTCATGTCACATTAAGGATACATTTGTTATGTTCAATAATATGTATATATATTTGTAATATATTATATATTTATAACATATATGTGTGTGTTATGTATATATTTAATAAATATACACAAATAACACCAACTGTTTTCATCGTCGTATTTCTCCTTATGACCGAGAGTCCACAAAGTGGCACCACTTTACGCAGTTCCCACTGTCTAGTTTGGTGAATCCATAGATTAACAACTAATCATAGAGTTGGCATGTTTAAGCGAGATTTTCAAGCGAGCTACCCGTTTCCGATACATTGCGAGCTTCCGTCGTAGCAGTTTCTTTGTTGGGGTATTTGGTTGAGTACTGTTGTCAGTGTGTGGAGGTTGTGTTGAGTACTGTTGTCAGTGTGTGGAGGTTGTATTGTGTACTGTTGTCAGTGTGTGGAGGTTGTGTTGAGTACTGTTGTCAGTGTGTGGAGGTTGTGTTGAGTACTGTTGTCAGTGTGTGGAGGTTGTGTTGAGTACTGTTGTCAGTGTGTGGAGGTTGTGTTGAGTACTGTTGTCAGTGTGTGGAGGTTGTGTTGAGTACTGTTGTCAGTGTGTGGAGGTTGTGTTGTGTACTGTTGTCAGTGTGTGGAGGTTGTGTTGAGTACTGTTGTCAGTGTGTGGACGTTGTGTTGAGTACTGTTGTCAGTGTGTGTTGTGTTGAGTACTGTTGTGTTGAGTACTGTTGTCAGTGTGTGGAGGTTGTGTTGAGTACTGTTGTCAGTGTGTGGAGGTTGTGTTGAGTACTGTTGTCAGTGTGTGGAGGTTGTGAGTACTGTTGTGTGGAGGTTGTGTTGAGTACTGTTGTCAGTGTGTGGAGGTTGTGTTGAGTACTGTTGTCAGTGTGTGGAGGTTGTGTTGAGTACTGTTGTCAGTGTGTGGAGGTTGTGTTGTGTACTGTTGTCAGTGTGTGGAGGTTGTGTTGAGTACTGTTGTCAGTGTGTGGACGTTGTGTTGAGTACTGTTGTCAGTGTGTGGAGGTTGTGTTGAGTACTGTTGTCAGTGTGTGGAGGTTGTGTTGAGTACTGTTGTCAGTGTGTGGAGGTTGTGTTGAGTACTGTTGTCAGTGTGTGGAGGTTGTGTTGAGTACTGTTGTCAGTGTGTGGAGGTTGTGTTGAGTACTGTTGTCAGTGTGTGGAGGTTGTGTTGAGTACTGTTGTCAGTGTGTGGAGGTTGTGTTGAGTACTGTTGTCAGTGTGTGGAGGTTGTGTTGAGTACTGTTGTCAGTGTGTGGAGGTTGTGTTGAGTACTGTTGTCAGTGTGTGGAGGTTGTGTTGAGTACTGTTGTCAGTGTGTGGAGGTTGTGTTGAGTACTGTTGTCAGTGTGTGGAGGTTGTGTTGAGTACTGTTGTCAGTGTGTGGAGGTTGTGTTGAGTACTGTTGTCAGTGTGTGGAGGTTGTGTTAAAGATTCTTCAACTGAAACAAAATATGTAGAAGCTTCCTGTAATACAAATTATGTATATTATGTACGTTATGCCACAGTTACATAAATACTAGGCCACAATAAGCACATAATATTAGTAACGTAGCATTCAACTGATAACGTTTAACCCTGCAAGTTATTGTTACTTTAATTATCGCACATTAAATATTTCAATCGATGATGTTTTTGGATGGGAGGAGCTGGATTCTTACTTCATAAGGAAAATACCTATCAGATTAGTTTTCACACCTAGTGAAAGTATATGACATTTTACATTTCACAAAGAAAAAAATATTGCAAATCATGAAAAAACCAGCTGCACCCCAGATACAAGCATTGATAACTTACTACACAACACCAATGTTTGAAATTTGGTTAAAATATTTATTGCCCAGAAGGGCCAGTAACTTATAAATTCCTGTTCCCCATGCTGCTGCCACAGATTTCACAATTTCTGGATGCCTGCAGGTTTTAAGTTGTATCTTCAAAACTATTGATTTTCTATAATTGCAAGTTGTGTTTATTTTGATGTTCATTTAATTATCTTTAAAATGGTGTGACTGTGGTGTCTATTGGTTACAGATATATTTTCACCTGTAGGTGACAAACAGAACATTTATTTATCTGGACAAATATAGAGTGAAATATCATACACTTTATTAACATCAAATGCATTTTACTGTTCTATTTACACTTGTCATGCCTTGTGTAGACAGGGTACTGTGTAAATCAGTTAATTTTGTATCAATATAGATTGAAACAACCCAGCTTTGTAAGACTTCTTCTTGGTTGTTGTCATCTTACACGTGGCTTCTGTGTCGTATCAATGTATATGACACCTGAAACAACCAAATGTCAACCATTAGAAGAGTTGACATAGTTTTAGAATACATATCTAATAATTTGTTATAATAAGACTTAATTTTCATATAACAACATACAATCAACAGTCTCATGCTCGAATATTTTATTTCCAGGTGTATCTTCACTGGCATGCATATTGTCACCACTAAACACGTAAACATTTTACTTCCATCATAACCCTTAATGATCTGTAACTATGATTCACCAAAAAACATTTTTTTATTAATAATTACAAACTCATAATATAATCCAAAGGACTTCAGGGCCTCTTGGCCCATTTTTTTACTTATTTCACAGTCAGATTACTTTTTCTGTGACGTTTCAGTTGCTTTCAGCAGTCTTCCTCAGACGACTACCGCTAGACGGCGACACGGTAGTCCTGCGCAGACGTAGTCACTCTGGTGTGAGCCCGCCGCTGCCGCGCCCTGTGTGGGTCTTCGAGAGATCGTCATTGGTGTGTGAGAGTCAGTACCGGTCTTTATCTCAATTCATGTTGTCCTTGGTTGTTTAATCCAGATCGCTTCTTTGATGACTGGAGAACAAGAAGTCCTGACAGAAGAAGAAGAAGAATTTGTTTTATTTGACCCAGACATTTCAGATAATACATACAATACATCCATGTTAAAAAAATAATACAAATATATAACCTTATGGTAAACATGGTATAAGGTATAATAAATAACAAAAAGTAGGGTCAGGAGACTTCTCTAACACTATCGTAGTCGCCTCTGACAGATCGAGCCATCACCACGAGCACCGATCGAAGCCAAGATCCTACGAGCCCAGATTCGATGGACCGGCCATGTTATACGCATGGACGAAACCAGAATGCCAAGGCAACTGTTCTACGGGGAGCTAACACACGGAAGCCAAGGACGCCCTAAGCTGCGGTACAAGGACAACCTCAAGGCGAATCTAAAATGGGAAAATCTTCATGCAGCGTCGACAACTGGAGAAAGCGGCTACTGACAGACCCAACTAGCATGCACTGTCCATCTAGTCCATTAGCCATTACGTGACATCCGGCCGCGTATCATGTTATGTTGGGTCTACTAGGTGTAATAGAAGCATGGCCATCACGTAATGAATGCCAATCAGCATGGCGCCGAAAGTGTAACCGGAACTATTTATTAGATAAGTACGCACAGCGTCACGCATCAACGTAACAATGTGTTCATCACACAACACCTCCCTTTTTAAACAAAAGACGAAACATACTACTGTAATGTCGATTATTGATTATAATGCTACGAGAAGCTTAAAGACCCGAAAATCGCAGAAGAGTTTCAGGCACAGATAGGCGGGAAGTTTGCAGCCCACAGCTGCCTAGACAGCGATGTCAACACCCTCGCTAAGGATCTCAAAGAGGTGTTACTCGAAACAGCTGATGAGATGCTTGGGAAGCAGAGGAAGAAGAACCAGCCTTGGATCTCAGATGAGATTCCTGACCTATGCGATAGAGAATCGGTAAGCCTACCTGTCCTAAGGGAAGAGGTTGAAGAACCAGTGAGACGGCTGAAATCGTGAACGTCACCTGGGGTGGACAACATCCCCGCAGAACTGTTGAAAAAGGGAGGTGAAACAACAACACCATTCCTCACAGTCCTATGTCAGAAGATTTGGGAGACTAAAGAAAGGCCACAGGAGTGGAAACAGTCGCTCGTCATTCCTCTGCCCAAGAAAGGGAACCTCAGACAGTCCAAGAACTATCGCACAATTAGCCCAATCAACCATCCCAGCAAGATCATGCTTGGAGTAATTCTCAACCGGTTGAAATCCAAGGCAGAAGAACTTCTAGCTGAAGAGCAAGCAGGTTTCAGAGCGGGGAGGAGCACGGACGAGCAGATTTTCAACACCAGATTCAACATAGAGAAACATCTACAACACCAACGCGATCTCTTTCACAACTTCATACACTTCAAGAAAGCATTTTACAAAGTCTGGCATGAAGGAGAGGTTACAACATAGAAGAAGGACTAATGCTAAGGATGAGAAAAAGATCAAAACATTCGAGATCAAGTTCTTGAGGAAGATGCCCCGCATCTCCTACACGGAGCGTAAGACCAATGAGTATGTGCGGAGAAAGGTCACATCCTTGGTGGGCCCACAAGACCGTGGTTTGGACAAGCAACACGTCACGCTAGCCTCCCGAAGACGATCCTGGAGGGCAGACGCCGCCGTGGACGTCAGAGGAAGAGCTGGATGGAATGGACGGCCATCTCCGTGCCAGAGCTCCTCATCACAGCCACTGACAGACAGGATTGGCGGAACATGACAGCTGCAGCGTCACTTATGTCCCCCTGGCGACCGAGTCGGTCAAGGGACTAAGTAAGCTATGTAACAGACACGATATATTGATCCTTAACTAATACTACAACCTAATCAGTTCATACACATTAGTGTTTCACAATAAACCATAAACCGTGCTGGAGAATTTAGTATGCAGTGCTATACACACACAGTGTTGACAATTAGTGTGATGAGAGCAGGACACGAGCGCACCAGTTTACAGGTCAAGCACTTGTCGTGGCTTTATCATACGACCATAACGTGACACTTTTAAATATCAGTGCATGTGGCGTCTGGCGGATTATCAAGCTCGACGGTCTGTGTATCAGTTGGTGTGATGTTGTGTGGAACATCGCTTGGCTCGCGTAATGCTGTCAAGGACCCGCGGTTGCGGCGAAGAGTACCACCGCTACTCTTGACCAAGTAAGAGCGAGGCGTTCCAGAAGCTGGACTAACCATCTTAGCGGGATGCTCGAGGTCTTTGATCCAAACGTTCTCTCCTATAGACAGTGCTGGCAATTCCCTAGCACGGTGTCTTCGGTCAAAATTGAGCTTACTGAAAGCTCGGGATTCGGTTTCTTCTCAATCGGATCTTCGTTGCATCTGGCAACTCGGGCTGTAACACCTTTGGTAAGGTTGGGACAACCTCCTTCTCAATAACAGCTCGGCAGGCGATGCTTCATTCTCCAACGGTGAAGTTCTGTATGCAAGCAAAGCCATGTAACAGTCGTTCTCCTTCTTGATGTGCGTCTTGATCGTCTGCACTGCGTGCTCTGCGGCTCGGTTACTCTGAGGATAACTGGGAGAGCTAGTGACCTGTTGGAACGCGTATTCATGTACGAACTTTCGGAATTCTTCCGACAGGTATTGAGACCATTGTCCGACGTCAAAAGTTCAAGACTGCCATGGCGAGTAAATATCGACTTCATGTGCTCTACAACATGACGTGTGTTGAGCTCTTCCAGCAATGCTACTTCCGTGTAGCGTGAGTTGTAATCTACTACTGCCAGATACCTTCGTCCAAGAAAGTAAAACAAGTCACTACGTAAATGTTCCCACGGACGTCAGGGAAACTAACTCGGTTTGAGTGGTTCGGCCACATAATTTACTCTTTTTCTACAAATGTTACAATTTCGAACCATCTCTGCGATTCGCTGGGACAAACCAGGCCACCAAACCAGTCGCCCGGCACGTTCACGACACTTGGTTATCGCGAGATGACCCTGGTGAAGGCATCTGAGGACATATAGACGCTCTGACTGCGGAATCACGATCCTGACATCATACACCAATATGTCATCTATGATTGAGATATGACCAAAATTGTCCCAGTATGGACGGATAACCGAATGGAATCTACTGACGATATATATGGAGGCCAACCCGTATGCACGTTCTTCAGAACTTGTGTTAGGACTTCATCAGTGATTTGGAGTTTATGCAACCGAACTAACTTTTTAGGCGAAGCACTGAAATTAACAACATGTTTCGCATATGCTTCCACTTCAGCTACAAAAAGTTCCTCAACTTCAGTAGGCTTGGCACTAGATCACAACAGCGCATCTACAACCACATTATCAATTCCGGAAATGTGTTCTACTTTGTATGAAACTTCATCATTCTCATACGAAATCTCTGTATGCTTATCTTAGCTCCGTCTCCATTAACAAACGAGAGGCTGCATACACTAATCTGAGAGTGCCGTCACTCTGTACTTGTGATAACGTGGCTCCGATGCCATGATTAGTGAATCACAGTCTCTTTTTTGGACCGTACATTGCTAGTACTACTGACTTAGAAAGCTCTCGTTTGACATCGCAAAATGCTTTCTTCTGCGCATGACCCCAATACCACCTGGTATTCTTACAAAATAGATCACGCAGCGGATTACTGACTTCACTTAGCTTATTTGAGAATTTGCCCACCCAACTGATTGGCTACCCCAAGAAAGCTCCTGACATCACCCACACACTCGGGTGTCTTATGGTCATCCAGACCCTGAATTGCATCTGGATTAACTTTTTCTTACCTTCTCAACTTTTGTTCCCTTTGGAACAACCACCATAGGTGCACACCACTCGGTTGGTTGATCAACAGCGACAATTACATTTTCGGCAACCATTCGATCGAGTTCCTCTTTAACTTTACCTACCAGAGGATAAGGCACATTACGAGGGGTGAAGATCGCAAACGGACGAGCATCTGGTTGTACTTTAACCTCATATTGCTGTCGCACCTGACCTAATCCTTCAAACAAAGATTTAAACTAATTCCTGAACTCACTGACTCCATCAACATGGTAACTGATCAAGCCTAGCTTAACGCATGCATCTCTGCACAACAATGCATTAGTTTGGTCTACAACATGTAAACATTCACGATGTTCACATGAACCAACTTTCAGTACAGTGGCAAATTGTCCAACAACTGGTATGGTTATGTCCCCTGGTACTACTAGTCTCTTGGTTGTAGGTACCAACTTCACTCCTGTACACATCCTACTTGGCACCACGGAGACATCAGCTCCAATGTCCAGTTTGAACCTAACTAGTATTCTCAGTTCTTGCACTTGAACTAGTTCAGTCCAACTTTTCATGCTGTCACTGATATCACCAAGGAACGATACATTGTCTTGATCTGCATCAAAAACATTCACTTTCGCCTCTGTCTGGCTTACCACCGCGAATCTTGGATCTACAGTACCTTGCGAAATGTCCGCACAATTTGCACTTTACATCAAGAGCAGGATATCGTCCTTTTTTGTGTTTCACGTATCCACATCGAGTACAGCCCTTTGCACACTGCGTGTGAGACTTTTTTCCCACAACATCAACCGACTGGGTGTACATGTTTAGTTCTCGGATTTGCCGCGCTACTTTCACCGCTTGTCGTGCCATCGATACAGCTTTGGCTTCAGTCAGAAGATTTACATCCATCTTCTACAGTTTGCGAGATACGCGCTTTATTCACGTACACCAACAACGATGCGATCCCTAATCTGTGTTGATCAGTCCGGAAATACACATATGTCCGCGGGTTCGTTCAATGCA